>JAKSZP010013287.1:0-166274 GCA_022478985.1 Massospora cicadina | reverse complement strand
CCATGACTAGTTGATATCTTTTGATATAAAAATAGCAATAGCTTTAGCGGTATGTGTGGGAATGGTAATTGCTTTGATCCACTTTGTGAATTGAACAATCTCTCAAAAAAAATAATTCACCCTTGTGAATTCCAATAATGTACCTATGACGTCTAAACTGATATGGAACATCTGCTGAGGGGTCATGGGGTGATACTTGTACTTAGCCTTATGTGGCGACTTCTTATTACAAGTTATGCAAGCATCTAAGACTTTCACTACATATTCCTGAATTCCTTCCCAATTGTAGCAATCTTTAATCCTTTATAGGGGTTTCCTGGCTCCTCCATGTTTTAGGGTATTGTGGACTTCCTTATAGCTGGTATCCATTCCAAAGGCAGCAAGTAAGGTAGCCAGTCAATATAAACTTTGTTATTAAGTAATACGTCGAGAACCTTCATATTCTTAAGCGTGTCATTTTAGCACTTCCTGAACTGGTTCATATTCTTCCTCCTAAGTCTGTCTTTATGAGTAGGTCATGTAGCCTTTTGTCAACGCTATTTTCTGTATAGTAGGGTCAAATGAGTCAGTCCATTTACATTCATGTACTTCATTCCAACTCAATGAATAATATGCAAGTCATAGTGCTAAAACTTTTGAGTCCAGTGGGATTGTCTTCCTGTCAGATCTTTCATGTTTTGCAGCCGTTTTAAAGAAGCGTTATCTGTCACAACTGTGTATTTTGTACCATGCAAATAGGGCTGAAAATGTTTTACTGCTAGGAGAACACCTAGGCACTTTTTCTATGTGTCACTATATTTCGCTTAGTTTTTAAGAAGCGCTTTACTATAATATGACACTGGATGGTTAAAGCCCATCCTCATCCAGTTAGGAAATGATGGCGCCTATGGCTAACTCAGAGACGTCAGTAAATAGAAGAATGGCTTCCCATAGTCTGGTCATCATAGGATTTGTTATTTCTTCAACAAACTCTTTATTGACTTAAATGCAGAATTTGCTCTACTCCCATATGAAAGGGATGTTTTAAGCAAGCATTCAGACAAGAAATTCTGTACGTTGAGCAAAATTAAGAATAATATGATAGTAATAACCCATCATTTACAAGAATATCTGTATATCTTAAAGGCCTTTCAGCTCATGAATCTGAATGCTTGCTTAAAACATCCCTTTATTGTATAAGGATTGAATTCCTTCCCGCAATATGGAGTGTCTAAAAATTCCAGGTCCTTCTGAAAGAAGGTAACTTTGCTGGTTCTAGTTTGATGTGATTTTTCTCACGTTCATTGGAAAAGCATGATGTGGTCTAGATAAATGGTAAAGATTTTGGAAAACATCGTTATGTCATCTAAGTATACAAGCACACTGCTGAGTTTAAATTCTTGCATTAAGTGATCCGTCGCCATTGGATTGAGGTGACAGCGGTGCATAATCACTGATGGAGCCAGGTAGGTTGGAAAAATTCTTCCGTACATATCAATGCGCATTTATTTTGGTCTTTTGGCTATAAAATTATCTGCCAATAACCAATGTAAGGTCCATGATTGAGAAGAAATATTTTCTAGAGATCAGGCAAGGCATCATCAATTCTTGGAATTGGATAGCTTTCCTTCTTAGTAAAGCTATTTAGCTTCCAATAATCCTTCACTTTTATGTCATTACCAATCTTCTTTTTTATAAGTAACAGCGGGGATTATCATGGGCTCTGGGGGCGCAAGTAAGTTGACATACCATATTTGCTTGAGTTCAGTCTTCATGTATTGCTCCCACTACCTTTGACTTCCTATATGGCTTTGTTCAGATTTAGGTTAATCTCCTACGTTATACTATGAGTCCAGACTTTCATGTGACTATAGTCGACATCTGACATGGAGAAAACATCCATATAGTTCTAATAACTTATACTTTCTATCAAGTTCCTCTTTATTTAACTTATAAGATATTTGGCTTAAGGATAGCACAAAAATAAAATTTCGGCGTGTAGGCCAAAATCAAGGTGAAAATTAATAGAATGTATCTTGTCAATCCCATCATTGTGAAGTAATTGTCCTTTCCCAGCCTCTTGATGTTCAGTGAAAAAGATATATTTGTTGGTTAGACCTTTAAATAGATGTTAAAAGTCCTCTAGTAAGCTGGATCATGGACTCATGGAAGAGCTTCTGGCTCAAATTTATTTACTTTATTGACACTAGTGATATGTAGTAAGCAATTCATGGGGTTTACTCAGGGTTATATAGTGTAGACCACTCTTTGCACTCATGGTTTAATTTTTACCTCCTAGTGGCTTAAGATGAGGAGCCTTCTTCTGCATCTACCGAGTTTGGTAGCTTTTTCGTGTTTCTACAGAAAAGCAATATTACAAATGCAAAGTGGAAATAGTGTACTCAACAAGACTTGAGTAATCCTTCTTGCTGAAGTCTTTATTATCCAGTACAAGGGGAACTTCATTTTTGAAATACGATAATTATCCTCTTTCAGATTGATAAATCTCATATTTAATTAATAAAAAGCGTCCCAATGAGAATAGACTTTGACTATTGTATAGGGCAACTGCAGGAGCTGAGAAAACTTACTTGACAACTCAGATTGGAAAAGATGAGTATGAACCTATTGCCTTAATGTTTTTCAGACCGGCTGTAGTATGCTCTTGAGTGTATTCAAGGTCTGAGGAGCTTGTTCTTGATAATTCAGAATGACACAACATTAATGGGTAATCCCATATCCAAAACTGCCATGGCTTAGTCTTTTAAATTACCACTTCTACCTTAGGTAATGGTTTATTCAAACTTTGGTGGAAGGGCTAACACCTCTTTTAGGTGGAACGTCATATTAAGCTTTTGGGAAGTCTCAGTATACTTCTTTTAACTCTTGTGGTTACTGTAGATGCTCTAGATGGGTCAGATCAACAGGGCAAGGTGCTGATCAACATCGCTGGCTGTATCATTTATCCTGGGACACCTGATAGCCTAACTGATGTAAATGTTTTTGGGAACCTGAGTGCCATTGATTTTTCAACATATAAACGGTCCATAATGGCGAGCTTAACAGGTGAACATAAAAAGTATTTACTATGTCCTCCTGATCCTCTTCAGAGCCATCATTGTTTTCATTAGAATGCAAGCGAGTTGAGCAATTGGCCATGTTTTGCTTTAAAAAATTTGAGGTCAGTCAGCTTTAGAGGTACCTGACCCTAAACTAACCTTCCTTTTCCCTGCTTAGCAAGTTCAGGGTTCTTCTTAAAAATATATTCTAAGTTTAATTATTCTTCTAACGGTAGTTGAATCTTGGATTTTCCTCCTTCTCAGGCTTTTCTTCCTCCAAGGTATACACTCTGGGTTTCATGGGTTGCTTTTATGATATCTCAGGCTTAGTATGTCAACTTTATTGATCAGGGCTTCTTTGATGTCTAAGACAGAGTTTAAGCTTTGTTTGAAGGACATGACGTGTCTGGCTAGGGTGGGTTTATAAGTAGAACATCAATAATGGTAGATACATCATTATCTAAAGTAAGCATCTTTGAGGTCAACAGTGTTTAGGCCTCTATATAATATGGGTTAGTGAATTTGGCAAAGGTTTCATTCCACTGCAGCACAATTCTCTTGAAGGCCTGTTTCTTCATACTTAGTGCTGCTTTGGACCAAATTCTTAGATAAGCGCCTCTTTCACTTCTCTCAAGGTATGAAGGTCATCCATATGAGGAACCATAACTTCTTGAGCCATATAGCTTAAGCAAGATAAATTATGCTTAACCATTTAATGATCAGTTTCACTTTCATCACGGCTTCATAGGCATAGACGAAAATGCGATATTTCCTTTTCCAGGTGTAAAATTGTACTTAAGCGTAGGCTTAAAGGTAGTGGTCTCAAATTCCGTAATGACTTGTAATCTGGGATTTTCATACTTAGTAATTTTGTTCCTTGCGTCGCTTAGTTCAATTTGATGTTCAAGTCAACTTATTTAATCCTGTAGAGATATTGAGATGTTCCTCCCTTTCCTCCATGGTAAGTCTTGAAGCAACATCCATAAGATTTAATCTACCTTTAAGGACACCTTTATTTTTCTGAGTTCTCAACGTGGATGTCCTGATTGTAAATTTGTTGGTGAGAGGATGAGTGGCATGTTCACAAAATCTTATTTCATCCTCCAATAAACCAATTTACTTACTCAAATCCTCTTTCATCTCTTTGCATTCAGTGCTCTGAGGAGGCTTATTGATCTTGGCTTTCATCTCCTATGTAAGAGTAAACCAGCGTTTCTAAATTTCATTGAGGAGACAATAGACTTGGTTAATTTCCTCTCAAGTAGCAGATTTGCCTCCCTATTCTCTCTCAAAATTTTTTGAGTTGCTCAGAAATGAAAAGAATAGATTTAAGCCTTGAGTAACAACCCCTGCGTCTAGGCTGGGAAAAATTCACAGTCCAAATAGGAAGAGGTAAAGCTGGCTGCTGTTCCTCTCATTACCATGTGCAATTTAAACCATGTGGTATATGAGAGTTGGGTAATGGCGTATCATCTGCAGATCACGCCTCTTCCGCCCATAATTACCACCAAAAATCTGGTGGGTAAAAACTGATATATATGCCAGGAGGTGGCATAGGGCAGAAGCCATTGCCAGCAGAGGCTGGCTGGCGCAGGTCCCCAGGAGGGAGTATCCACAGTTAGAGTTATGGCGGAAAAGTTGAGTCACACTCTGACGAGTTGGTGGGTTGTGTTCTGCTGAAATTAAGGGCCTTAAGCTTGTTTCATGCGAATACTTCCACATCCTTTAGTTTTCTGCCAAATTATGCGCCTTAATCCATCCTGGACAAGTATGGGCGTAACTAATCTTTTCCACACCCAATGGAACCAGCCTTATATGTCTTGACCACAAACACAATGTGCCGCCCACCAGAGACATCATATTTGTGCTAAGTGCAGTTGCGGCGGAGAGAAATCATACCACCAAAATACTTTGCAATTCCGCCCAATCAGGTCAGATATAATCTATTATCTATAAATCTTTGAAGTGACATTCCGCCAAAAATATACTGTGGAATATTCATGATGACAGAGACCTTAGCCTCAACTCCTCATGGTACAAGCATTTAGGTATCTGTTGCTAACAGGCTCTGCTGTTGCTTTATTTTATTTCCTGCCGCCATCTTAGTTCTAATAAAAAACTCTTTAAAATACCCAAAATTTAATTTTGTGAATTCTAGTGGGGTATTAATTAAAATGATGTCAATGATTCTTAACTCTTGAAATTTGTGGTCAGTCCTCAGGGATAGCCAAATCTTCTTTCATCCATCATTATGTATGGCTGTACTTAGGGTATCTGGCTGGGAAACTGGTTGATTATCCATACAGAGTTCCTGGATGTTCTTATTAATATTATTAGCACGCTCCATGGCTGTAGACGCCTAAGTTGCATGGTTTTCTGGACCTTGTTTAACCTGGGCTACTAGCGAAATGATATTTTGTGATACTAATGTAGTTTCAAAGGTTTAATGGGCCTCCAGCCCATCAATTCGTGTAGTGCTTGTTATAGCCATTCCTAAGATGGAAAATCTGTATTTTCTCCTGGTAGAAGCTAGTGGAAGCTTGCGCATATATTTTGTCAAGAGCTCCAGTATCCTGCCAGCAGAGCTTTTTGAAAAGGCATCAATCAAATGCTTGTTATATTCATTTGACTCCAAGATGTACTTTCAGAGAAACTTCAAAACTTTCTCCACATATTTGATACTCTGAAATAAATTGTTACCAGATAAATATGGAGCTGAATAATGTATCAAAGTTCGCTTCAAGAAAATGGTGGACATCTCCTATACTTTGTGATTTATAATTATATGCCTTCTCATAGGTCATCCATAAGGTACTTGGGTACTGATATGATGGTGGAGTTCCTTTTGGACTCCTAGTAAATGCACAATATGATAATTCACTAGGTTCCAAAAAGGAACTCCACCATCATATCAGTACCCAAGTACCTTATGGATGACCTATGAGAAGGCATATAATTATGAATCTCAAAGTATAGTTAGTGAGATTTTCACTGATCCAAAACTCTCTGAGAAAGAATTAAATAATACAGTTTTATGAGATACCTGTATACACAAGATGCCCTTTTCTAGTTGCCTCTTTCTCCTTTTTTAATGACCAAATGAAGTGTCTTTGATTTTTTTGTTGTAAATACAAGTAAGCCAAAGAGATTCAGGAATCTCCATAGGGTTTTTATACTCCTTAAAATGTGATAATGGGTGGACTTCCTATTCGGTCACCTTCTTCACCTTTTCTGTTGAGCACCCAGAAGGTGACACTAACAAATTGAGCATTCCATGGTGCTATTAGTTAGTTGCAGGAATCGTTAAGCGCAATATGAGTCCCTGTTTTGAACACCAACCTTCAACTTCCGTTTTTAAGCTTGAGGGACTGTGCTCAAGAATCCTGACAGTCAATACTTGAAGCCATCTAAGATTCATGACAAGTATATCATCTATTTTTGAGGGTGCTACGCTACTGTTTATGTCCTGTCAGCTAGAGTATAATTCCTATGGTAATTATGACAAAGAAAACTTATCAAAGTCAAGTACCAAAACGATATATAGAAACATAGACGTCATTTTATTATAGTATAAAATAGGAGTTTAAATATTGCATCTCAACGATTTCAAACTCAAAAGAAAAGGATTAATAAAAATTAATAGGGCGAGAAATCTAGAAAGGGAAGCTTCTTGGTCAGTTGATGCATTCTGGATGGTATAATGCCTTTATATCATATTTTTTGGGGCAAAAATACTGAGTTGAATACAAATAAGATGAAACTGGGGGTCACTATGATTTATCATTTGGCGGCTTCATGATTCTTACCTTAATCAGGTTCATCATAATTTGTACCTTAAGTGCCACATTGGTAAGTTTTCACATAATTTTCTGATGGTCCTTCATTTTGATTAGTCAGGATTTTATCTAGGTACCTTAGGCTTGGTTTGTTCTGTCAGAATTTTCAAAGAGTCGATTTGAACTTTAAATTATATTATTTTAGTTGGGCTAACCTGAGGATGATACCGCACCAATTAGTGGGGAAGAGAATTTATGGGAAAGGAAGATAAACCATGGAAAACCTCCACGCATGGAGTTCTGATATATCAGGAACTCCATGGACCACCTTTCTATCTGCTATCTTGTTTTAGGGCATTGGTGCGCAACGCCAACAAAGTCATAATTGTCCTTCCCAAAGTTTATCTAATTGTATCAAACTCAGGAGGCAGTGGTCAATGAGTCCATAATCTACCACTGGGGTACCCGCCCTCCTAGTTAATTTGAGTTGTTCTAAATATCAACTTATCCAATTAAATTATCATAATGATTCTTTAACCCCATTCTCAGGTTTATGCATTTATTAATCTAAGGGAGTTATATCATCAATATTCTTCCCATCATGTCCAAAGTCCTGATATCAGACAGTACTGCACATAATGAATTGCTGCACTTGGCCAATGCTAAAATCATTCTAATCAGAGATTTTGGGATTAATTTAACCTTGGCGACACAAAAAATAAATTTCATAAACATTAGCTTCTATTGAGTAGAATCTATAAATGATTTTGCCAAAGATACTATATCAATGCTCAAACTATAGTTATTTAGTTTTAACTCACTTTGTAAAATATTATCACTGCTGCTTTATTTATCTTTTAACCATGCCCAATGACAAGTAGTAATTAAGGCGGTTAAGGACAATCTTACCATTTTTGATGACCATCAAAGAAGCCCTTATGGAGGTTCCTGCTAATCTCCTTGAGACTGCTATTCCATTTTGTTCTGCAACTAAAGCTCAACCTCACGTTCTAGCTGTGGTCCTTCCTGAATCTCAAACCTTGATAAATTCCTCATCTATTGCAAAAGGGCCTAATCACACAATGGATAGCTGCTTCCAGCGCCCTCCAAATGATGCAGAAAAATACCTGTCATATTAGGGAAAGAGGCTCCCTTTGCTAAAAAATCCCAAGCTACTCAAACTACTAGTTCCATACATATTACTTACATATGATCTATTAGTCCAACCCAAGGAAGTTGACGTTTTCGCTTTTATTCAAGGCAACAAACACTTGAATTTTATTACTCTTATACTGAACAATTATCTAAACAAGTAATACAGTCAGCTCTTCCAGAAAAAGTAAGGACTTAACTAACAAACTTTCAATAAAGTTAAATACCAATTTTAGACTAAAAAACCTTAGCATCTTTGAACGCTCCCTCTGACTTTATTATAACAGTTGGTACCCAATTACAATTTTTCATTGTACAAGATTTAGGTAATAGTCCATAAAGTAAAATTTCTTAGCCATAGTAGACACTGGTTCCTCTTTAGTGTTATACCCTACCAACTTATTAAAAAATTGAAATGACTCTTTATATAATCAACAAGTCTGAATGTATAAAAGGAGATCAGAAGCTAGAGCTATTAACGATTACTCACCCTTGCACCTTAGGTTTAGGAAGCTTCTCCTTCTATAGCCTTGCAAGACAGTAAATATAAACTACTCATTTTATGTCCGACTAATCAGAGAAATTACAATAAACTAGTAATAAAAATGATATCATTCCTCATGTGACATTATGTACTACTAGTATATGATCTCCCATCCAAAAACAAGGGGCTCTCAAATTTGTTCATGCTTCATTGAGTTTTTTACCTCTTTCTTTCAGATATTATATTAAGTTTTAAGTCTCAAAAATAAATTAATTTCTACACTGATGTAGTCTTGGTGGAATACCGCTCTATGCCCCTTTCCTTAATATACCATAGCATTCTCAAGCCATAATGAACTCCCAAATTAAGTTTAAAAATCTTTATACTCATATTCTAGGGGATGTATTGAAACACAAGACCTTCTACTATGAAATATTTGACCTTCCCCAGTATTCCAGACCCTGCCTATGAAAAGTCTACCTCTTTTTTGGATAATTAGACCAATCAGAATTATCACATCCCACTTCATGTGATAATATCCTATGTTGAACCCTGTCCTACTAAACATATAATGGATGTAAACTGTTTTGGTACTCTAATGATTTATAGATTATACCACTTACCACAGTTTCCTTAGTCAAAAATATTTTTGGGTAAGTCCTTATTACAGACTAATGCCAAGAAGTAGAAGCCTTACAAAAAGATTATGAAGATATCTTTTTTAAGGGACTTATTAATTACAGGAAGATACCTGGTATCATACATCAACTGGAAACCAAAAAATTATCCCATTTTCAAAAAGTAAGATTATTTACAGTATAAAGTAGAGAAGGCTCAAGCCGCTCTCAGTTTAAATTAAAAAAAGATGTACTGCTTCTACCCTCTATATAGTCCTTGGGCTTCCTCTATGCTATTAATCCACAAAAAAAAGATAGAAATCATAGGGTTATAATGGATTATCACCTCTTAAATTCTATCATTTGAAAGGATGTACCCCTTCCTTGTATAGACGGCTCTTTATATCTTATGTCTGGATTAAAGTATTTTTTGACAAAGGATCTTACTAGTGTTAACAGGCATATTCACCTATCCCCTAGTAATCAAGAGAGATCTTCTCTCATCTCAAGTAAAGAGCTTTTTCAAACCTAAGCGTATGCTTCAGGGGCTATGCAATGCATCTGCTACCTTTCAAAGATCAGTGGATTTATTGAGGACTTAAAACGATCCTGTGTGATATTCTATTTAGATTTACATAACCATCTTCTCGAAAAATTTTAAAATATATCTTTCTCAGATGATGGATGTCTTTTAGCATCTAGAACAAACTTCATTAAAAATTAAAACCATCAAAATATTCCTTCTAGATTAAAATAAATTTCTGGGTCAAAAGGTAATATAGAAGGAATCTCCTCTAATGAATGATAAAGTCACGGCCATCTCTCAATTGCTACTGCCTAAGTCCCTTTAAGATGTTCGGTATTTTCTAGTTTCTGATGGTAATTATATATTTATATTTCTTAATTTTGCAGATACATCAAAACCTTTAGTATTTTCGTTAAAATGGAATTCCCTTTCCAATGGATAGAAGGAAAACAACAATTCCTTTGATATTATGCTTAGCTCACACTAGCTCCTCCATTCTTATAAATCCCCACTTTGTTAAATCTTTATTTATTTTCTCTGATGCTTGCAATATTGTCATAGAAGCCATACTATCCCAACATCATGTATTTTGCTGGAGCATTTCATTGCCTATTACAGCAAACATCATCTATATCTATTTTGCAATTGTAGTTTAACAGAAAGTGAGTGCATGACCGTCTTAATACCTATCATACATTTCTGACCCTTTTTATATAGGAGCCCCTTCAATATGTTATTAATAATGCATCTTTGCAAAGACTTCAGAAAATGCAAGTTCCTGATGGTGTATGGCATGTTAGCCTTTAAAGCTCCAACTTTGTACTTTCTCTATAATCCATCTCCCTGGACAAAAAAAATTAGAGAGCATATTGTTTGTTCAGAGTTAATATTTTAACTCTATCTGAACCAGAGGAAATTTGACCCTAGAAATCTCTAAAGCCAACAAATGTGGAAAGACGAGCCCATCTCAATAAATAAAGAGTTAAAAAAGGTCAATAAACATCCAAATCTATGATAATCTCCTTTAGAGATAATGTCAACTTAATGGCTACCATATAATTGACCTTCCAAATGAACTGATACTTTATTAGAAAGACACATTCCAGTAGACATGAAAGAATATAAAAAGACTATCAATGGCAAGTCCCAGTGCTAATAGAGGGGATGCTCCCCAAAATCTACAATGTATCAGAGTCCTACTTAGTATGCAAAAACCAAGATTTCCCCATTCCTCACTTCTAAATCTAATGCTTTTTTCTTATAAGCCTTTTCACATGGTTATTATTGATGTCTTATGCCCTCTAACATAAGCATCTAATGGCTATTGTTTCTCATACTGTCCGCCAATCATCTCAACAGATGGGTTGAGGCCATATTTCTTTCTTTGGCTTCTTTCAAATCTACCTCTTCAATTATTAACTATATCTTTAACAAATACAGGTTTCTAAAATAATTCTTTCAGACAATAAACAGAACTTTCAGTCATCACTGTTGCAGGAATAGCTGAAATAATGGGATCCACTCAAGTGTTTACCACCCCAATCATCCTGCAGCTGATAAAATGGTAGAGCTAGTTAACATTACTTTAATTTCAAACTTTCAGAAAATGGCCTTGACCGGCCCTATAAATTGGGTAAAATATTTCCTTGTAAAAATATGGCTAACCAAATATGTCACCATCAAATTTATCAAAATTTCTACTTCCAAGCACTATATAGACGGAATCCTCAATTGCCCTCCAAAGTACAATATATAATAGACCATTCCTCAACCAAAGCCCTGAAAGTTATACTAGAATTTTTGCTAATGACATTATTTGTCTTTAGGCTCAGGCATTGGAATTTCTTATGCTACCACCCTAGAGAGAAAAATCATTTTAATGACATATATCCACTAATATCTTTGAGTCAGGTGATTTAGTCCTTTTTTTACCATCACAGGTCAGGTGTAAGAGACAACAAATTAGGTATAATTGGTCAAGACCTTTAAGGTCATTTGTGAAAGGATAAATAAACACTTGAGTTTTAATGTTGCCAAAGGTCTGCGGAAAACTGGGTACATATTCATTATCTATGACCTTCTTCCCTTACACTAAGTCTAAAAGTCGGTGTTGTCAGTAAATTAGCCCAAACTGAAATATAATTCCCTTTTTTGGGATTTAAACCTAATCTAAAGAAGTTACTACCACTTCCATAGGGGCACAAATCTGATATAAATGATCAAATATTTCTACTTTTAAGATATTGTAGGATGAACAAAATTCATAAGTTAAATTAGATAATGATCTTGTCTAAGAAGTTCTTGCAATTTTACCCAAAGTTTTGGTATTTAATTTCCCCATTATTGCTCCTTGTAAATTAGCAAAAATATTGTTTTTTCACAATATCTTTAGCATCTAATATTATATAGTAAATTATAAGAAACAGCACCAATTGAGGAGCTTTTGCCCTTAACTGCTATTTAGTTTATTTAATATTAAAATACTTATAAAGGCCTTTGGTTGACCTGAACTTTTCCTGGACTGTTGTATTTCAACCCCTCACGTCCCAACAAGGAAAACGTTGGTAGCAGCAGTGGCCACTTTTATGGAGAGCTATAATAAGGCTTATACAGTGAAAAGCCTTGCATGGGTGGTAGCAGAGCTGTAATGGGATCAGAAAATTATCTTGTGAAAGGTAATTGTAATTTCTTGTCCAATTAAAGATTTATAATTGGTGGCATAAGGTTTCATAAAGCCATCCACATATCAAGAAGATTTAGCACAGATTAAAGACGAGCTAACAAGGGCCAGAAAAAGTGTGCTGACTGGTGGGAGTGACGGCCTCATGGCCCATCAATTACAGTATTTTTAGGGTAAACTGCAATTTGCTCCTGTACATTTTAAAATCAAGGTGTCCTATTAGCAGCATAGCAGATCTGTGGCTGTAGCAGTTGAAAGAGGTGGGAGAACAAAGCTTTATTTGATATAGTCTACTGGAGCATTGTTGAGGGGTGCACTGGAGGGAGGAGGGTGGAGGCTGTTGTAATGAGTAAGGTCACTTGTGCTTTGAATTGTATGATATAGAGCACAAAGGCAGACTGATTGGAAGTTATTTCTGTAGCCCAAAATGAGTGGTAAGTGGGCAGAGTGGATCACTTTGTGAGGGGGATTGCAAGGTGAGTAGTTGGTGAAAGGGCGGATTGTTGAAAAAGCACAAGTCCCTGAGAGGCGGCTGGCCCAATTTTGAACCACAAACTTGGTGATGGGGTCTGTGATTTAAGTGATTAATTTTCTAGAAACTTGTGGCAGGGCTTAAGAAAAAGATGGTTGGGTAGCAGGGAAATTAACCACCATAGTGGCGTTTACTAGCAACCAAGTGTGACTAGTATGCATTGACATACTTGATATTGGAATCATTTTTCCAGAACCATGACTTAGGCCACACATAAGAATGCTAGGTCAATGTACCCCTCAAAGGAGCATAAATTAATAAATTAGCACGGTAGTGTACCCCTGAGCCATCTCAAGAATGGCAGCACTTGCATAGGGAAGAGTTCCTTACTTGCCTTGAAGGCCAAAAAGCAAGTTGCTCTGGAGGAGCACCAGGTGGCCTTGAAGCACCGCCTGGGTGCACATGATATGTTTTTCCCAAAAGGTCATAGCAACCAGTGTATTTTAGGGCTATTAAAACCAGCCTATCGCGCTCTAAAAGTGGGGAAAAACACCAGAGGTACTTACACCACCACCCACATGGGGAAGCAGGCCTTGAACCCACGAAAATTAAAAGTTTGATTGTCTGAGTGACAATAGTTATTGTAAATCTTAAACAAATTCATACTTGATCAATTTATTGATCAAAGCAAAAGATAAAATATGGCTTGAGCTTTGATTGTATATATTTTTATCAACAGGATAACTAATACATAATTGTATGGTGTCATAGAGAAAGTTAGGATATTTTATATCAAGACCCTTTTAAATTATTTTAGTTTTTAATACATGACATCTTCAATCTTAGAAGTATGCATATTTAAATCATCTTATGTTAAATAAGCTTGAATCTACTTACTTTGACAAACAAAAATTAAAAAATATATGTGCACTTCTTAAATAAATTTAACTAAGCTTTATTTGGAAATTTTTATAACATCTCATACCTAGCTAGTCTTTTTTGATAAAAGGCTAGTTACAATTAAAAATAATATTCAAAAGTAAAATTTTGATAACTCTTGCTAGGTTTTTTCAAACTTTAAGTATTCTATAACGCTACTATACTTTTTACTTAAATGATTTAGATTTAACATTAGGTGCATAAATTACATGACAAAACCTTATAGGCTTATATAAGACTGGTATAATATGGTGGTTTGTTGTTCTTTTAATTTTTAATTGATTATATACTAATATATCTTTATAACTGATTGTTTAGGATATTTTCCAAGTCATCACTTTCAAGAAAATTTATTAAAAGCATCTGTTGAATTTTCCATCGCCACTTTTTCTTTCCAATTACTATCACTTTTAGTAATACAATTCAATTCAAACAGCATAATTTGATAATCAACACCAGGCGAGATAAGTATGAATAATAAGGTAAAAGCTGGGAGAACGTGGTAAAGGGCAGTGGACCCAGACCTGCACTGCTCAAAGGTACCAAGCGCACAGGTACAAATGAAAATCTCAAAAATAAAAAACCCAAGGTGGTGCTTTCCGTGGGTTTCATCAATTTTTTGGCAAAATACTGTAGCTATTTGGAAGTATACCAATCACAACCACTGTCATCAGGTGAACATGGGATATGAGTCTTCCTGGGCGTAGAAACACTGACAATGTGGGAAAAGTTTGGCGAAGTTCAACAAAAATATTTCCCATATGTGGTGTACTTAACAACCCATACTATCCACAGAGGTTGGGTAGATCAAAGGTTCAAAACTGTAGAAGAAGTAAATGAAGCAGCAAAGGTCAGAGACTTATTCAACCTTCACAATGGACAGCAATTGGTCCCAACCAATTGCACCTGTTGGGCTGAATCCAAGGACATTTTCATAATTTTTGACTTTCTTCTGACCACACTGGTGTGCACAGTAGTCAAAAGACATCTCCAAGAAGGCTTGGAAGCCTACAGAGAAATTAAACAACTCAAAATGCAATGGTTCCAGCTGATGCTGACCCTTAGCATGGGGAAGGAAATAGCAATAATTTCACCAAACCAAGATGTAGTAGATGATATTACAAAAATCCCTCACATTGCATCCTTCAAAATTGATGGGAAAAGATCCCAGCTGTTCCGCACAACAGTGAAAAGTGCATCTCCCATTTGCAGCCACTTCCAGGCCTATGGGCACAAGATTCATGCTTGCCTCATAAAAGAAGGCCTAAGAGAGTTGGAATTCTGTGAGGAAGAAATGGGCGAAGATGACTCAGAATACGCCAAAATCACAGATACCACACAAGACTTTAACTGGGGAGAACATGGGCAATATAAAATTACTGACCCTATTTCCCCAAAAGAACAAAAAAATGGTCAAATAAGCTCGCAAGCTGGCCGCTTAAAGCAAAGGCCTTTATGGAATCAACCAAATTGCTGGAGCAGTTCCAGGAAGACATGGAGGAATTTGAGTCCATAAACCAATCAGATTCCGCGGAAAACCATACACCCAACCTGACCAATTTGAATTTGTGGAACCCAATTTGGAAATGAATGCAGAAAAATTGGGGTTCAGTGCACCCCCAGAAATTGCAGAATTTAACCCAATTGGGAAGGAAAATCAACAATGGAATGCGCAAGAAAATAATGTGGCCAATAAAAATCCACAAGTACACCGCAATAACATATCAAAACCAAGCAAATCCAAGAGAGGAGCAAGAACCGTGGTGATGAAAGGGGCAGAATACACCCCAACTACTACTCATGGTTATGCTCTCCGCAGCAGAGGTGCAGTGGAGAGCAATGTAAGCGAGGGATTAGGGCTAGGAGGCCCTGCTAACTGCTCCTGAGGCGCATCGGGCATCTCAGTAGAGATAGGGATGCTGAACATAGTGGGACTCAAGGCCTTAATGTCCCAGGCCAAGAAGTTGAGTCTCCTATGAAACCACCTGTGGATATCCTGGCGGTGCAGGAAACCCACTGTCTACAGGGAGAGGAGGAGGCATGGGAAAAAATGCTCCTCCCAACAATATTGTTTTGGTCACCCCACTGTGGGGTGATAGTACGCGTGAACCAAAACTTTAAATTTATTAACAAAAATTTGTTCCTGAATGGCCGTGTACTTGCCATAACCTTCTCATGGCACACCAAAGTGCACATAATAGCCAGTGTGTATGTCCCAAATGGTGCACATGACTGAAGAGAATTTCTCACATCCCTAAAACAACTAAATCTACCAGCAAATACTTTCATAATGGGAGACATGAACTGCTGGATTAACCCTGAGATGGACTTATGGCCATACACAATGGAGATACCAAAGGGCAAGTGGAACTCCGAGTACTAAAGGCCACCCTGGGACTATATGATCCACTGACAAAAAGGCAACCCCTGCTACAAAACATGACACGCCCACATGTACACAATGGTACACTTGTCTTTATGTCGAGGATAGACCTGATACTTGCACTAATAATCTTCTGTCACCAAATTCAAAAATTTAAAACTGCAAAAATTGAATTCTCCGACCATCAGCCTGTTTTGGTGTCTTACAAACTGCCGGAACCAAGTACCCAAGCACCCATATGGTGCAGAATACACCCAGAAAGTTTAGCTGACTCAGAATTTCAATTCTGGATGGAGGAAATATTCTCAATCCAGGATTTTCAAACACCCTTTTGCTTGGACCCACTAACCACCTGGGAAAACTTCAAAAAAATCAACAACCCAACAAATTAAACACACATCGTCTAGAAGACACAGGGCAGTTTCATCCATTATCAAACGCACATTAACTGAAATTGACCACCTAGAAAACAATGTACCAAGAATGGGATACATCCATGGATGGGGTCACAAATGGGCGGAGGTTTCTGCTCAGCTAAACACCCTGATCTGAGAACACAACACTGAGTTGGAGTCCAACATAAAGGCAAAAACATAAGAGATAGAGAAAATTGCTCGAGCTACTTTTTCCACCAATTTAACACCAGAAAAAATATGATAGCTTGCACATAGGTCCATCGACTGGACAAATTTATAGTAGAAACACCCAAAGAAGTCGTGACCAAAATGTACAGGTTTTATACAAAAATGTATAAATCTGAGCCAGTCAAACCAGAAAAAATCAAAAAATTCCTTAGAATTGCACACATTGACACCGCGTTTAAAATAACAATTTAATTAACCTAATATCACGTGAAGAAATACGGGAAGTAGTACGTGGTGCACCAGGAGGGAAATGCCCTGGACCTGATGGGATTCCCTATGAATTTTATATAAAATATTTTACTAACATCTCTAACATTCTTCTAGCTTCAATGAACAAGTGTATTATGGAAACATGCCTCCTACCTGGAGGCAAAGAAGCCTACACGGTCACTTTATTCAAGAAAGGAGACAGATTAGACCTATCCAACTGGCGCCCATGTTCCCTAACCAACACAGGTACAAGAATTTCCACAAAAATTATGGCTAAATGAATAGGAGAAAAGTCCAACTGATGTGGTATCCCCATCACAATATGAATTTGTCCCAAGAAGATTCATATAGGATAATATCCACACAGTTGCAAATGTCTTCCAGTCCAAAACCTCTGGAGCACTTGTCTTTTTAGACCAACAAAAGGCATATGACAGGGTGAACTGGAACTATCTTAGGGCCTGCCTTAAAAAATTCAAGCTTCCAAATAGATTTATAAACCGGTTAATGTTGTTTACAGAGTCTGCAACCATGGCTGTGCGGGGAGCAGGCTTTGTAACCAACCTTGTATCCCACAGAGAGAACTAAAACAAGGAGACCCCTTAAGACCTCTACTCTTCAACTTTAGCCTAGACCCCCTAATCCAAAATACAAACATACTGCTCAAAGGAATCAACGTCAAGGGCCAACTACCAGTCAAAATGATGGCCTTCTCTGATGATTGTGTGGTGGTCATATCCAACAATAAGGACGCTTGCAGAATTGAGAAGATAATACAAGACTATTCAGCCATAAGTAACGCATCACTTAACACTGAGAAAACGGAAATTATACTCCTGGGGAAATATCAGACCCAGTGGATGCCATATACACAGGGCCAACAAGTTATTATAACATTAAGACTCCTGACCAGACATAGGAGGTGAAAATATACAACGACCTCACTAATTTTCCATTCATCACCAAGCCAACAGCTGGCCCTGTTCGTCACTTGAGAGTATGGTTGGAAGCAGAAAGTTACGCTAACTCCATGATGGAAAATCAATTATTGGACAAAGTAACAAAACGCATTGCCTCCTTACATGGACACCAAACAGGTCTAACAGGAAGGGCCACGGTAGCCAACTCTATGATTCTATCAATCATATGGTTCGCAGCCCATGCAATCGCTTTCTCACCATCTTTTAACACAGTTCACGCCCTATTACAAGGATGGCTATGGTCCAACCACAACCCCCCTGTACGCCTCAAAACCCTATTTGGACCTAGAAGGAATGGAGGCATGGGGCTTACTAATTATGTAGAGCAAGCAACCCATATACTGGGATCCTGGATAGCTCAGGCCACTAGCCCAGATCTTCCAGATACACACTGGGCCTGAACAGCAAGATATAACTTCACACGTGCACTACAATTAAGAAACCCAAATCACCCAAACACATTAATCAAGTATCTGGAATCCCATCCTACAGCTTCAGGACCACATGGCACTCCTGCACATTTCATATGAATACTCCTAGCCATGAGAAAAGCGATATGGTGGATTCACATAAACGAACAAGCCAGTCACCAAGGATGCCCAAGGCTAACTCACAGACAGGAGATCAATGATCAAATAGTCACAGACAATATAATAAGTAAAAGCCCATACACCATAGCCAGAATAGATTATCTGGACCATACGGACATACCCTACAACCTGGAGACCCAAAGAAGAGTATGGAGATACACACATTACCCTCTACTCCAATCCAGGATAAGAGCACATGTATGGAGGTTCATGAGGAGAGTATACCAAACAGCTGAACGGTAAAACGCCAATCACACCTCATGTGCAATATGTGGTCAGTATGGAAGCCTAGCCCACCGTTTAGAACAATGCCCAACATCATTGGCGGTATGGAAAGAGGCCATGCGCCTTTTCCGCCAAGAAAACGGACATCCATTCAGCCTAGCAAGGAACATGTTCGCTATAAACATGGACTCTCCTATCCACCCATCTCTCAGGGCGCTAATAGTAGCAATAGCACTATGGACAATACATACAATGGTACTGGAATCGTTCACAGTAGCAGTGCCAACAATCCAAGAAGCCATTCATCGCTTCCACAGCCATATATTGGAACATTTCCAAGCATGGCTGTTTGGACATATGACCCCCTGTAACATAAGGACAATCAACACATGGTTCCCCATATGGTTCCTAAGAGTTGATCCTTTCCTTCACACATGCTGCATCCAAAGATAAGCCAACATAACTCCCCTTCCCCACCATCCTAATCTTGGTGATCCTGTAGACAACAAGAGGGGCCTTGAACGCTCTGGGGTGTCTTTATTTGTCAAATTTCATTTGTTTTTTCACTATTTCAGAAGTGTTTGTCCCCTGGTCTCTTCCCCAAATAAATAAAAAAATCTCATCGCCACCTACACTATACCAGTCTTCCATTTATGTCAGCGGATCTGCCACCTGCTACCCCAGCGTGGTGTAGCGGCGCTCCGCCTGCTAGCATTTTCCGCCCAGCAGGAAAATGCATGCAAACTGGCTCATCCAGTCCACCTGATGCATCAGGCCGATTTGTCCCTCCGAGGGACTTATCTTTACACTTAGCGCAAGTCCACCCAACCCAACCCACCCACTTGCCCTACCCAAATCCAATATTCACTTTTTCCTCTGAGTCAAATATTGGCTTCTCTTCCCATATGCTGACAAAGTGATAATTGAGCTGGCAACATCCACGTTTTCACCAGTGGGATTTATTGACTTCCGCCCTTATAAGGGCTATTTTGATATTGGTTTTCCCATTGAAGAGGACGCAGCTGCTACAGCAACTACGCCCTTAATATATAAAAACACACCTATTACCACAACCCATACGCGCTTCCCCAGTGACACCACAATGGTGGTGACCTTTGCAAACCTTCCTTCACACCTTCCCCCTCAAACACTCTATGAAGAATTGATTATGGGGCTGTCTAAATATGGTACAATAACCATCCTCCAATTCCTGGTCCTGAGAGGAGCTGAGTGGTTAGCAGCACCATGGTCAATGATCACCATTACCCCCCACCAGCAAACCATAGTCTAACACATCCCACCATGTGCCCATATCCCATCTGCACCAGATCACTTATTTTGGGCTCATATTGACAACGGCTGCACCATTTGCCCCCTCTGCCATGAGTTGGATCATTCCAAAAACACATGTAGCTACAATTCAAAACAAGTGGATTCTGCCAAGCCCACACATGAGGCCAAACAACCAGCGTTTGAATAGGGATTTTGGCTGCAACCACCCAATCCAGCTGAACGCTCAAAAATCAACAAAACCTTTACAACCAAAGCCCGGCTGGCTTAATTTCTTACAATACACCCAATCAGGAGCAGGTTTAGACCCAAATTCAATCCAACCAATTTAATGCCTCAAATCTTACCCAACCAAAACCACGTCCCTCTGAATAAATTATGCTCAAACAAAATCCCTGGGACTTATTGGATAAATTAACCGAATCTAGGGAATTGTCCCACCTCCTGACTTTCCAATTAGTTTAAAACCATATCTACCTTCAGATTTTGATGCCCTATTCGCACCCAAGAAATATAAACCCAAACCCACTGCTACCCCATTCTATAGTGACCATCAACTTGCTGAGGCTGCAGTGGTCTCTCCTGATAGCTGCCATCTCTGCAAAGCTGTGGCACTATCTGTCGCTGAATTTAATGAAAGGCTACTTTAATTAATTATTCCACTGATTTCCCTGAGGTTGCAAAAGTAGAAATTGAATAATTAAGGGAAACTGCCACCTCTGCTATCAAGCAAGCTGTTGCACTGGCAGAATTTTCCCCCACCATGCGCATCACCAGAGCCAATATCACGTAATTTTACCAGCTTCCCAATGCACACATACAAGCCAAACACCATGTTGCCAAATTCTTGGAGGCTATGCTCCAGGCCTAGATTGTTATTAAAGGAATAACAATTTTCTATTTTTCCTTGACCCACATCCTGTGGATGCCCCAACCCCTTTGCTCTCAGCTTTGATCCACCTCTTCATTCGTGAAGATAAGATTGATAATCTGCCTGATCCCCCTCCTCCACCATGGTGGGATAAGTGGTTCACTACTGCTACACCTGGTAAGTTAATTTTTTGTTTTGGTATCTTTCCACTCATTTAGGGCGTTTGGTTTGTGTTTTTGGTTGTTGATTTGTACAGGTAATGTCCATCCCATGGTTGGCTTACCTCAAATAAATTTTAAATTTTAGATTTTAAAGAATATATATCTTTATGGCATTAAAACTACAGATAATTCACCTATTGTAGAATCTCAACTTATTCCTTCTAGAAAGTGCACAGTTGTCATTTAATCATTTTTATTTGTTTGTCATACTTTGGTAAAAGATACTGGGGATATTACAAACACAAAATGATAATTAACTATATGGCTGGTTTACTCACATCTTTTTCTCCTCCTAAATTTCATGTTTATTTAATAATGATATAGAATGGATGTCTTTACTAAGTTCCTAATAAAGAAAATATTGCGCAGCGTGAAATAGATCAAACATTCTTAAAAAGAATATACTTGTCATTAGTTTATAAGTTGTCTTTAAATTTATAAAAATATGGTGAGCTTCAGTGAAAATATCTTCAACATATGCAACAGGTAGTATTATGTCAGATGTGCTAATTGTGTTAGTATTCCAAAATGCAATTTAGTTAAATAATGTTTTGCGTTCTTAATAAAAGTACAAATTATAAATAGTAGCAAATAATTCTTAATTAAAGCCTATCTTCCTATAATATATATACCTCAACACTTTATGTATCATTATGCAATATAACAGAAAAACTAACTACTTTCTTTGTATTTATATGTCAACTGTTACTTTAATTTAATGATCTTTTTCTATCTATATGATTTCTTCATCTGCGCTTTTGCCTAGAACTGATAGTAATAAATTCAGTTTTTTCATTTGCCATACCTTAGTTTCAAGTAGTAGTGAACTAGCAAATCAATAATATTGTATAATAAAACTATAAACAGATATAAAAGCTAGGTCTTTGTTATGAATACTTAGTGGCAAATTTTAGTATCATTTATTATGGTGAAACTATGCATCTAATTTTAAAACCAAAAGCTAGAAACTAAAAAATTTAATTTTTTGGTAGAATGATAGTTATGTTATTGAGAGAACTAAGTTATAATACTTTTTTGTGGGGCTGACTGTACAAAGATAATTCTAACTTAGTAATGTATCATGTTGAACTTAAGTATCTCTATACTATCAGGTCTTTTTCAATTAATTTTTAAAGAATTATGGTTGACATAAAATTTCATAATCAAATGACATTAACAAATTAATTTTATTCAATTATATATATGGTATTAAGTAAGTATTCTATTTTTATAATGCTACAATGGTAAGAATTTACTTAGATATAGAATTAATTTTTTAGATCTAGAAAGTTAATTAGGAGTTGTATACTAACGAAAATTTTAAGTATGAAGGAATAATTATTTAGGTTATTTACAGAAACTAAGTGATTATCAAATTTAAAAGAGCCTTAACTATTGAACAAACTTTTTAAGGTTAGCCTCATTTTCAGGGATTTTGTCATAATTTTACTATCAATAAATAATAGTTCATAGCCAGTCACTGATATGTTCATCTATCTACTATATGTAAATGAGTTTAGCAAGTAAACCCAAGTTGCACCCATGAATTTTTTGACACCCCCTCTAGTGGTAATGACGTCACAAATACCTTAGGAACTGTTCAGCACTGGTACTATGGATGAAAACCCTATACTGGAAGCCATTAAAGCCGATTAATGAGGTGAGATATAGTAGAGCTTAAAAAGCACACTCAGCTGCATTAAAGATCATCTTGTGAATGACATAGGAAATATTATATAGATCTTAAAAATAAAGCACCTCAAAATATAGGTTATTAAAATTATAAACAAAAAGGGAAAGTAATGAATGAGGTAGGCCCTACTTTTTTCCATAGCTTGGAAGCTAATACCCTTAATTGTAATATTTTTATTAGCATGCTTAAAACCCTAGTGGCACTATGTTCCCTATTAGCATATCAATAAAAATTTTACTAAAATTATTTTATTGCGTAACTTTGATGCTTTGCTACTTGAATTTATGCCATATTGACAATATATGCAATCAAAAAGTGGACTTATTTATACCGATCAATCCAGTTTATGTACTAACAAAGGTTTTAGAGATTTATCCAACTCAACCTGGCTTTTTACTGAAGATTATTAACTTGGTGGCAGGACAAAACCTTAACTATTCTTTAAATCTTAGTATCAGGAAAAATGTGATATTATAATCATGCTCTGTAAGATTTTAGGAACCATCCAATTCTTAAACTATGCAAAATACCCTTTATGTCCCATGAAAAGGTCCCTAGTACTAGCCACTCAACTTTGCCATGAAGAGCAACCTTACACATGTATTAGAGATATTTAAAATAAATTTTTCTCCAAAAGGATTTATTTCTTAATTCATCCTTGATTCGTCATTTTTTGACTGCAATATAAGTGGTCACTATAAAGGTGTTTTTGGTCAGGTATTAAATCTAAGATCAGTATAGTATAAACTAATTTATCATATTTACATAGGTAGAGGGTCAGCGAAACTAACCTCAAGATAATCCAGTTAGCTCTTACTGGATGTTTCACTCTGCAAAGCATTTTAGCCCCTAGATTTGTGCAAATTAAAAAAATATACAATAGGTCCCAGATCCAGAAGAATTGCTAAATGCTATAATCAAACAAAATTAACCAAATCCATTCTTTTGATTTTATTTAACCGAGGTAAGCTGACCAGGGGACAAGAAATACTGAAATACATAAAGGGGATATGGGAAGGCGAAGTGTAACTAAATTAGGTACCCCAGAGTAGACAAGCTACCCCTGTTGCCAGCCAATACTGCCAGGTGTGGGGGTATTCAATGCGCTGCTCCGAGGGGATTTCCCTTTTTATGATGCAGGTGTGGAGGAAGGGGTCTGTGGGTAGAAACCATGATGGGAACCATGACTCTACAAGCCTTTGCTGCCTCAGCTTCATGTATCCATAAAGCCAGGCTTGGAAGTGTTCCAGTAGGTGAATGTGGAATCTACTGATTATCTCATGGATGGTTGGTATGGTTCCCTTGAAAGCATCCAAAGTTATGGTGTAAATTGTCCACATTGTGATGGTTACTATTAGGGAGAAGAGGGTAGGTGGTATTGGGGATTCAAGTTGGAGTGCGAGGAGGCTCCTGGAGATTGATAATTCCTGGTTGTTTTGGATCCTTATCAGGTGCGCAACTTCCCGCCATATGGCTCTTGATGGGGGCATGCTTCAAGGCGGTGGTGTAGGGTGCCATCCCCTCCACACACTGCACACTCTGCATGGAGAGAGTTGGAGTGATCTGATGTTCAGTATGTTCTTCTGAGGCTACGGCAGGTGTTAGCTCTTACCCTTGGCTGGAGGAGCAGATGATGTGTTAGCCTTTATATTGCCTTCTGCATTGTGAGGTCATATGGGATGTCTAGAGCATCCAGGTAGTCGATTCTTACTATGACTGGGGCTAAATCGCGTGTCCCTCTGGGGGTCATCCCATGGGTTTTTTAGTTTGAAGTGAGCTCTGGGCCTGCCCCTCCCCTGATTAGTGCCTGTGAGTGTGATGGCCCACCCCATGTGCTGAATGGTGCAGAGGAGGCGTTTGAAGTATGGGGGAGTTCCATGAGGGCCCGCTGCATTGGGGTGATTTGCAAGGTATGTGAGTAGGCTGGATGGGCTGTGTGGGTTTGATAGTTTTAGCGCCTTTGCAAAGTTGGCCTTGCTGCTCTGGGCCAGTGTTGTTTCAGGAGGTCTGGGGCTAGGACTTCCTTTATTCAGGTGCCCAGTATATAATTGGCTTGGACCTCAAAGTCTATTAGGCCCATGCCTCCACTGCGCGTGGGCCAAAGAGTGTTTCCACTCATACAGGTGGCCAGGTCCTAGGCCACAGCCAGCCCTGGATGAGTGCGCAGATTGAGGACATGAAAGTAGGTGAGAAGGATATTGCGTGTGCGGGGAACCACAGAATTGGGATGATGAGTGAGTTGGCAGCTGTTACTCGCCTTGTTAGTCCTAGGGATCTTCCATTAAGGAAGGTGACACAGTTAGACTTCTGCTGTAGTAGGTTGTTCTCCATTGTATCATTGGCTTAACATCCTGTCTCCAGCCATACCCCAAGGTAGCGGACAGGGTTGGTTGAAGGAGGTGATGCAAAGGGAATAATGAGGGGGTTGTTCCTTTATGGGGGCTGTGAGGTTTGGGTGTTGTAGCCCAATTGTTGATGTACTTGCCTAAGAGGATATTTCCGTTTTCCTTTTGTTAAGCAACGCTTTTCTCACAATGGAATATTCCTCTAATGTACGTTCCAGGTGGCGGGCATCATTATTTTTAGCTACACCAGTTATTGAGTCATCCGCAAAGGCTAGTATCTTGACTGGTGACTGGCCTTGTGCGGCTGTGCCCATGAGGCACGAGTCAGCAACGTGAATTAGTGGATCAAAGCTGAAATTATACAGCAGCGGGTTGAGGGGGTCCCCTTGTTTGAGCCCTCTGCGTGGTGTGATCTTGTTAGTTAGAAAGCCAGGGCCGCATACAGCCATGGATGCTGATTCTATTAGGAGCATCGCCCAGTTTATGAATCTGGGTGGGAGTTTGTAGGCGCTCAGGCATTCCTTCAGGTACAGTCAGATAACGCGGTCATATGCCTTCTCCTGGTCTAGGAATAGCAGGGCTCTAGTTGCTTTGGACTGGCATATGTTGGCAACAGAGTTTATATTGGTCCAGATTGAACGCCCTGGTATGAACCCAAACTGATTAGGTGACAAGATATTGGAGGCTATTGTACCTAATCTGGTGCTAAAATTTTTGTGAGTAGTTTTATATCGGTTTTAGAGAGTGCAATTGGGCGCCAGTTGGCCAGGTCCAATTTGTCGCCCATTTTAAACAGGGTTATGACATATGCTTCCTGGCCTCCAGGCAGGAGGCGTGTGTCCAGCAGGCACTGGTTCATTGATGCTAAGAGGAGGGGGCGATTTGTTTAAAAAAAATTTGTGAAATTTGTAGGGTATACTATCAGGCCCTGGGCATTTCTTACATGGTGAACTTTGGACTGTGTCCCAGAGCTCTCCTGTGAGATTATATTTAGGAGGTTGTAGTCCAGTGGTGTGCTTTATAGTCTGGAGGTGTGTATGTAATCTTTAAACTTTCTGGGCTCCGTTTGTGTTTCAATATAGTTCAGTGTAATAGCGGTGTAATTCCGTTTTGACCTCTGTTGGGTCAGTTTCTACGGTGCTTTCAGCTTTGCAGACCTGTGTTCATGCGGGCTGGTTGTCATTTGAGTGGAATTGGTAGAAGAAGTATTTTTAAGCAGGTTTCGCCTTCTTCTATGAACTTACCTTTTCTCAATACTTTAATTCTGTGCTGATGTTCAAAAATGAGGGCGTTTAGATGGGTTAATATTTCTGCCCATCTTTGCCTCCAGTTGGGGCTGTAGCTGGACTTTGGGGCATTGAGCTTGAGATGGTCTAGTTCTGCTAAGGTGCGCCTGATTGAGGCTGTGTCAACGGTGTACTTACATGAGTTGATGTGATGAGTTTTGTTTATTATTTTTTTTTGAAATTTTCACAGGCTTTAATGGGATCTGATATGAATGGGGCTGTGAATTCTGGGTTTGTGGCCTCATGTCTGACCAAGTCAAACATTTTGGACAATTTTATGTTTTCTAGGTGTAGCTTCCTCCAGGTTGATGCCTGTGTGGGAGTTTGGGTTGGTGAGAGCTACACCAAAACGAGTTGGTGGTCAAAGAAATTGATTTTTTTGTTGAAAAGTGAGAGATGTTAGAGTGGTGGGTTTTTAGTGTGAGGATGTAGTCAATGTGGCTCATTGAGATGAGCTTACCCTCACATATGTTGGAACGGGTCATTTTGGGAAGGAGTGGTTACCCAGGGGGAGGGTATCGTGGAGGCCTAGGGATGCATTCATTAACGGAACTAAATGTGCCCCAGTAAGTGTCCCCTGGGATTAGTCCATCAATCCATGTTGTAGTTATCCCAGCAGTTGAAGTCGCCCAATAGGATGGTATCTGGTGGAAGGGTGAGTGTTGAGATGGTTTTGAGAAATTGTTTCCTCTTGGCTGCGGTGCACGGTGTGTAGATGCTTGCTATTGACATTGTTTCCTCTTAGTTTAAGACCCTTGAAACCAGTATGCAACCATGCAGATATAAGGAAGAGATTTTATGATTTTTAGTTTAATGATATTTCTGATGACCACCCCACAGTGTGTCGTTCATATTGATAGGGATGGTGAGACCCTGGCTGACCAGGATCCCTCTTCCCCCTGTATACAGTGGGTTTCTTGGATGGCCAAGATATCTACAGGGGTTTTTGCATGAATTTCAGCTTTTTGTAATGGGACACATGAGTCCTAGCTCACACCATGTTTAGCATCCCTATTATCATTGAGGTGCATGCGCGCCTCAGGAGTGGTTGGGAGGGCTGCCCAGCTCACACTCTACGCCCTTATTGCTAGCCCTGCTTCGTGTTATTGGGCCAGTTTATTCTGTGGAATCATCAGCTCCCTATCTTGTGTCAAAATCTGAGGATCGCTCGCTTGAAAACTGTTATCCTGCACATCTATTCAGGCCAAAGTACCGATGGTAGATCCTCAATAGTGCCTGTAGTCTATGACATTTGGCCCGTTCAAAAACTTGCTAGGCCTACTAAATTTTCCTCAACTCTTCCAGCCAATTTTGGGCATAATTTTCCCTTTGTGTTTGGGAACTTTTTTTGAGTCAGGCTTCAATACAAACTGGGAATTTGGTCCTTCCAGTTTGTCAACACTTCTCCAAGGTTAGGATTTGGATAAAAACCAGGAAAAGGATAAAATATATAAAACTTTTTCTATAAGTTATTTATTAGTTAATGGTCATTAGGCCAGGAACCAGTATTTATACCTCTAGGGCATCTCCTGGCCACATTCCAGCACAAACTTTCAACAGATATTTTACCACATCTTTCCAGCCCTTGAACTAATATGACCGAAACCTTTTCTTAGGTTTATTGGTGGCAAAATACTCTCAAAACCGTGAGGATTTCAGGTACAAAAAACTGCAATAAAAGAATGCAAAATTAACCTAGGATCTTATAGATTTCAATTTCTTCATACTGCTGACAAAATACACCTTCTGTAAAATTTTAGCATCAATTGAAGTAAATGATGCACCACTAATTGGGACGTTGGCAGGCCTCTTCCTTGATAGCACTAGGTAACCCCTTTCAGGCAATCCACGCAAATTCTATTGTGCCAATTATGTGGATTGACATTAAATTTGCCCTAAGGTGGGAAAAAAATTACGTTTTTCATTCGTCTGAAGTCCATGGGATATTCAGACTTTAACTTTGAGTCATCCCCAAATAATTTTGTTACAATTAAGTTGATTGTGTTCCCAATAATTAGGACCAATTGCTGAGATTTGAAGCATAGGAAATTGGCTATAATATGCAAGCATATTCGGGCTGAGCGCTCTGATAAAATACTTGACTGAATTGTCATTGAGATATTTGGCTTGAATTGCAATAGGCTTTGAGGTGAGAGTATAGGTGTTAGCTCAAGCGTTAAAAAGATAACTGGCCTGTTCAGATGGTTATCAAAGGTTTATTTTTGAGTCAACCAACAGAATCTGACATTTCCCCCATCTTGACTTGAACATAAGCCTCTAAGATTCCCAATTAACCTATGTTGGTCTTTTCTCATTAGCATGAACGCCCAATGATAATGGAGTTGGTTTTTCTATTTGGTAACTTTGTCCCAAATGGCCAATGAGTCTAAAGTTTGATGGCCCAAATGCCCGTTGAATCTGAAGTTGGATCTTCTCCCCAACCTCAAGAGCGAACTAAAATATTAATTAGAATAGAACTAATATAAATATTTTTTGTTTTTGTTTTTTGGCTTTGTTTTTGTGTTTTTGTGTTTTTTTACTTTTTCTTTTATTAACCAGCATGCTTATTAAACCTTCTTAGGAATTTTTCATGGACTCATTTGTATATATGGCTGGCCTAATATCCTTGATGGTGTATATGAACTTAGATGTTTTCTCAATCAATTTGAATGGCTGGACCAGACGTGATCTAACTTTTGCATTCGGCCCAATATGTGGGTGTTGCAAATAGAACTTCATTGTTAACTGAAATTTGGCCAATCTGTAGCACTTCTCTAAGTCCTTTTGATGTCAGGCCTTTTTCTTGGCAAAAATGTTGCTAAAGGCTTGAGCTTGTAGTTTGATTAAAGCATATGCAAGCTTCTCAACACACTGAGGATAAGTGTTTTTGCCAGGATCCTCTAGGGCCAAATATAGCAGCATTGGTAGCGCTGGGTGTCTACCATATAATGCTTGATACAGAGATATCCTGGCTAATTAGTGTTTCATATATTGTAGGCAAAGACATCTAAAATTAGATAAGTACTCCATTCAGATATTAAGTCGAGGTTAATTTCTGGATAATGTTCACCAACATCCCATTTGCGCGCTCAACAGTCCCATTAGTTTTGGGGTGATAGGGAGCAGAAAGCACACCTTATACTCCCATTAGTTAATTGAGCTTGGCAAGGACATTGGTGGTAAAGTTGGTTCCATTATTGGTCAGAATAACCTGGGGACATCCATGTTTGTGGATGATGTTTTCAAGTATAGACTTGGTGGTGGTTGCTGCTCCAGCTTCCCAAGTGGCCTTGGCCTCGACCCATTTGGTCAAGTGATCGATGGCTATGATTATGTACTTGGCATTTGTATTACTTGTTGGAAGCGGGCCAATAATGACAATAGATACAGTATGTCAGGCAAAGTTGGGCCAAACAAGCTGGTAAGATGGGCTTTTTCAGAACGGTTTTTGCCTTGGCGCTCTGCACAGCATTCTAGAGTTTCTTGGATGTCGAAATGCATTGACTCCCAGTAGTAGAATTGCTTTAGATACTCTTTCATTTTCTTTAATCCGCCATGCCCTATGGACTTATGCACTGCCATTATTAGGTCTGTTAGGGCTAATGGTCTTAGAAAACAAATTTTTTGTCCTCAACAATCTTGTAAAGCGTCTCCTTTGATTATTGTATTTTTTCATATATCTGATAATATTTTTCGGATGTATTTTGGCTCATCTTGATACTCTCCACTGATCATTTTCATAAACAACTCATCAGCAGCCTGACTAAGTGTTGCAATGGTGGGTAGTCAGTATAGACAGTCAGCGTTTTGGCGGTTTGCCCCAGATTGATGCTTGATGTGTAGTCATAGGCATGAAGCTTTATTTCCCAGTGGGTAATCGGCCCTTAGGTTCTCTTAAGTTATTCAACCATCTTAAGAAAGCATGATTGGTAACCACTTTGAAATGAGTACCATGAAGGTAGATCCGGAATTGCTTGCATTCATATGTGACAGCTAAGCATTCTCATTCTGTCACCATGTAGTTCCTTTCATGAACATTTAAGGTCCAACTAGTGAAGGCAACTGGATGTCTTCACCATCTTCTCCAACTTAGAATAACATGGCACCCACTGCTGTTTGGGATGCATCAGTTTGGACGATAACTTCATGATCAAAATCTGGGTATCAAAGAAAAGGCCCGCTTAGTAGGGCTGATCAGAGTTGGTCAAACACATCCTGGCAAGCTGGAGTCCAGTCAAATGGGACCTTATCTTTAAGCAGATAGAAAACGGCTCTCCAAGTTGTGCAAAGTCAGCGATAAATTGGCTATAGTACCTGATCATGCCTAGGAATACTTGAATATTACGCTTGGATTTGGACATTTTATTTTGGAGATGGCATCCAACTTATAGTGTTGGGGCTGAAGACAATTTTATTAATCACAAAATTCGAGGTATTCCAGTTGGCCTTTGAAAAACATACATTTTCTGGGTTTGATTTTAATTTTGCAGTAGCTAGTCTTTCTGAAAACTTCCTCTAAGTGTTCCAGGTGGTTGTCAAAAGTGTGACTGAAAATGTTGATATCATCAAGGTACACTAGTACACATGACAATTTTAAATCTCCCAGGATTGTGTCCATTGCCCGTTGGAATGTGGCTGGGGCGTTGCAGAACCCTTGAGGCATTCTCATCGGCTGTAATAGGCCTTAATGGGTTATGATTACACATTTCTCGCATTCCTCTTTGGGAGGATCTATTTGCCAATATCCGCTGATAAGTTCCATTGCTGAGAAGAACTTCGTGTTCCCTATCCTATCCAAGGCATTGTCAATTTATACAGTGGGTATGAGTCCTTCTTTGTGATGTTGTTTAACTTCTGATAGTCAATGACTACTTGGTTGCTTCCATCCTTCTTTATTTATTTGAGGCAAGCCAACCAGGGTACGGACCTTACCAAAATAGAGGAAGAAAGTATCAACATGAAACCTGAGCAGGGTCAACTCTGTCATAGAAAGTTTTTTTCCACCTCCAGATTGGGACTCGGATTTTTCTGGTTACATCATGGGTAAGGTTTTCGTGTTATTATACCTACTAACCGCCAATAGCTTCCTTTGACTGGCACCCCAATCAATATGCAAAAGGTGGGAATCAAACCCGCAACCTTCAGGTTGGTAGCCATACGCCCTACTGACTCACCTTCCACCCCCTTGCTTCCATCCTTCTTCTTCAATCTTAAAATTGGTGCTGCCCATGGACTTCTTTGAAGGGACTAGCATGCCACGATTGAAGAGTTCATTATTCTCCTTGGGTACTGCTTCTTCTGATAATTTTGAGTGTCTGATTGGGCATAATCAAAAAGGTATATGATCTTCAGTATCGATTTTGTGGGTGACACCATTAGCACATCCTAAGTCAAAATCATCTTTTGTGAATATTTCCTGATATTTAATGAATACCTCCTGAGCTTGGCCTTTCTCATAGTTGGTCAAGTTTCTTAAATAGGCCATAGGGACAACATTATTTATGCTAAGTTGGTCCTTATTGGGGAGCCTTAATTTGACAAAAGTTCCAAACTCATGGAATGAGTTAATTTCTGTGGTAGGGAACAGATGCAAAAAGCGATTTTTGGATGTTGCCTGATGGAGATGGTCCAATTTTGCAGGTTTGCACATAAGATATGTATTTTTCGTGGCCTGGAATGATAATACCAGGGGCAATGTTTGGTTTGAATCGAGATTTAGACCATGGTTGATATACTTTACCATAAAGTCCTTCCATGATATTACTTGTTAGTCTCGTCAGGATGATTACTTGTTAACCAGATGGTATAGTGATGGTCTGATTTATTTTAAGTGTAATGCCATTTGACTCATCAAACCGTGTGGAGTGGTTTTATCTTTGACCATGCTTTGGAATACTCAATCAGGATGAATCCATCTTTGTAAGCAGATTTATAAATAGGCTGGGTTTCTTTTTATCAACTTCTTTATCACAGTTATAGTAAAGTGGAATGGCCTGAACAAGAATGGTTAGAGTATCGTCCTTATGATTGGTAACAACTCCATATCTTCTCAGGAAATCAGTACCAATTAGGATATTATAGTTTGTATTTGACAACACTATAGCAGGTGCTGTTACTACAATAGATCTGAATCTGAGAGGTAGGGTACTGTTTGCTCCCAGCGATTTAGTTGTATGTGCTCCAGCTGTACCATATTCCTGACAGCGGGCAACATTGGGTGCGATTTTCAGTTTTCTAACCAACTTTGTACTGACTATATTGATAGGAGTGCCACTATCAACAATGGCTCGAACTTGCACCTTGTTCACTGCTATGTCCACATAAGTACATTCAGAGTAGTTTTCAGAGGTATTTATTGTGAAAATGCTGTGTCTGTTGCCCGATTCCAGGTGTGGTTTCAGGCTTGAACAAATATCTGGGAAGTTATCTGCTAAGGTCTTCATGAGAATAGCTACTTGAACGTTGTCAAGCTTGGGTAAATTGGTTGAACATCTGGGTTGTAGGTCTAAACCCTGATCAATAATTTTTTTCACATAAGGTTTTGATACCTCTGCTCGGGCTTCTTCAATTATTTTCAAGGGATTAGTTGTTTTTGCTGAGGCCTGAGTAGTGACCATCATGACATTATTAGCCCCAATATGGTTGAGGTTTATTTTCAGCAACATCTTTGGCCTAAAGAGCTCATCAGGGTCTGGTGGAATGGTTTGAAAATTGGTGGAGTTAGAGCATTCCTCCTCTACTCCGCCTGTTCTTTTCTCACCTCACTTTCACTGTTAATTTCTAAATCAAAGTTAACCCCATGCTTTTTGTTGAACCGTCTGTAGCATTGGCTAACAAAGTGCCCTATTTGACCACATTTGTGACATGTAATCGGCCCTCTTTGCTGTTTTTCTCGAATTTTTGTTTCATATTTTGGAAATTTTCTCCTGGTTGGACATAGTGTTGTTTTTTGGGCCCAAAAATCAGGATTTTTGCTGATCTTTAGCCCAATTAGGTGTGTTGAAAATTACGGGAACAGCTTCTAAAGTGAATGGTAAGCTCTTGGATTTCCAAGCTTTCATTGAATGCAGGTAACATAACATTGTGAAGTTCACAGAAGGGCATAATCATGTGCTCCATTGCAATCTTGGCGTCAAACTTATCTATTGCATTGCACCCACGCAGAACTTGTACCTCATGGAAGAATCTATCTGCAAAGTCCTTGATAGTCTCATTCTTTTTGAATTCGATATTAAGATCTCTTTTTTGGTTTTCTAGTTCCTCAGGCCCTCCAAACTGTTTTGTTATTGCAATTTTGGCATCCATATAAGACCAATCATCACCCAAATAGGGCATAACGAGTCACAGCTATGGCATCAATTGAGTTAATCAGTGCCAATACTTTTGCATGGTCTTATTTTTCTCTCATTGTTTTTTCAAATAACTTGAGAAAAGAATGAACGTTTCCATCCTTATCAAACTTTGGTAAATTCAATGGTTTGAAGTCATATCGCCCTGTTTTGGGCACAGGGGTTGTACTTATTCTTGAACGGCTTGGTGTGTCATCGCCCATAATTGACCCCCTTTTCCCATTGGGAAGTATCTGAAGTCAGGATTGCTGCCAGTACTCTATGCATAGAACGGATGTTTGAAATATATGTTTCCGCATTGGTGTCAATTTCTGATGATTCAGTTTCAGGATATTGCTCTTAACTACTGGGTTCTGATGCCTGAATTCATCCCTTAGTTTTTCCAAACTGTTTTTTGGACAAATTGACAGATCTTTTCGCAACTTTTCTTTTTCAAAGCTGGGTGAGCATTAGCTGCTTTGTTTTTGAGGTTGTCATGCTTTTCTTCAAATAAAGCTTATTTAGACGCTATGCTTTTAATGTCTTTGCCCATACTATCTACCTGTTAATTTGCAGTTGATAATTGTATTCTGAGTTCCCAAATTTCCTGAGTAATTTCAGTGTTTCTGGCCTGCAATCTTGACACAACTGTCCAAATCATTGAAAATTTCTTGTTGTTCAAGGCATCATCCTCATCCCTATTCAGGATGACTGGTTTTGCTGCATGAACTCCCCCACCTTGACAAGATTTTGGGTGTATGAGGTACTAGCTGTGGAGCCTTGGTGACTGGAAAAATAATCTGAGATGGCCATGTCTATAGCATCCATTTCAATGTCACTGCTTCGTCTGGCTGAATCTGCCAGAAATTGGTTACTGGAATCCTTTTTTGGAGAGTGTCACCGTTTTAGGTGAACATGTGTTGTCAAAATCTGAGGATCACTCGCTTGAAAATCGTTATTCTGCATTTCTATTCAGGCTAAAGTACCAATGGTAGATCCTCAATAGTGTCTGTAGTTTATGGCATTTGGCCCGTTCAAAAACTTACTAGGCCTACTAAATTTGCCTCAACTCTTCCAGCCGATTTTGGGCGTAATTTTCCCTTTGTGTTTGGGAACTTTTTTTGAGGCAGGCTTCAATACAAACTGGGAATTTGGTCGTTCCAGTTTGTCAACACTTCTCCAAGGTTAGGATTTGGATAAAAAAACAGGAAAAGGATAAAATAAATAAAACTTTTTCTATAAGCTATTTATTAGATAATGGTCATTAGGCCAGGCACCAGTATTTATACCTCTAGGGCATCTCCTGGCCACATTCCAGCACAAACTTTCAACAGATATTTTACCACATCTTTCCAGCTTTTGAACTGATATGACCGAAATCTTTTCTTAGGTTTATTGGTGGCAAAATACTCTCAAAATTGTGAGGATTTCAGGTACAAAAAACTGCAATAAAAGCATGCAAAATTGACCTAGAATCTTATAGATTTTAATTTCTCCATAATGCTGACAAAATACACCTTCTGTAAAATTTTATCATCAATTGAAGTAAATGATGCACCTCTAATTGGGACTTTGGCAGGCCTCTTCCTTGATAGCACTAGGTAACCCCTTTCAGGCAATCCACGCAAATTCTATTGTGCCAATTATGTGGATTGACATTTAAATTTTGCCCTAATGTGGGAAAAAAATTACGTTTTTCTTTTTATTTAGTACTAGATGGTCCCAACAAAAATTACGTTTTTCATTCGTCTGAAGTCCATGGGATTTTCAGAATTTAACTTTGAATCATCCCCAAATAATTTTGTTACAATTAAGTTGATTGTGTTCCCAATAATTAGGACCAATTGCTGAGATTTGATGCATAGGAAATTGGCCATAATATGCAAGTATATTCGGGCTGAGCGCTCTGATAAAATACTTGATTGAATTGTCATTGAGATATTTGGCCTAAATTGCAATAGGCTTTGAGGTAAGAATATAGGTGTTAGCTTAAGCGTTGAAAGGGTAATTGGCCCAATCAGATGGTTTTTGAAGGTTTATTTTTGAGTCAACCACCAGAATCTGACACCTTGTGTTGATTTCTTGCAAAAAGTGCGGTTTTCAGAATTTGTGGCAGATTCTTCCACTTGTGTCTCATGATGGGCTGTTGCAGTACGCTTATTTGTTTCTGTGGTTTTGGGGTGCAAATTTGGAGAATTGGGTCTCATTTTTTTCTCCCATAGTAAAGCCAAATTGTTCAGATAAGTTCATTTGATTGATATCATTTGGTAATTCAGTCGCATTGTTGAGAAAAATTTCATTTTGGGAGTACTGCTTTGATTGGGTGACGCGGATAATTTCCTCCATGTCCTCCTCAGCTTAAGCAGTCTGTTATGATTGGTTGGCTCAGCTGATATCCTCAATGTCTTCCTGAAATTTGCCTGGGTGATTGCGGAGGCCACAAGTGATGCAGCCTTGGCCACTTCCCACTTGTGGGCCTTCTGCAGAATTTTGCATGCTTTGGGTGTTACTGAGTCTATGATTAGGTAATCCTATCCTCTACACATTGGAAGGCATGGTTAGCATCAATCATTTTGCCAAATTCTGCATAATTTTCATCCATGCATCATCACATATTTTGGACCATGATGCCCTCCTCCATGGGGCATGCATGTTCCTTGTGACCCAATGTGGTGCAGTGGTTGCAGATAGGTGGTGCGTGCACGTTCTGGTATGATGTGGAATGGCTCTAAAACCTTCCCATCTGGGAGGTGAAATTGCACTACATGAGGGATTCTTGTGAGCTCCGCAGCCACCTCAGGGATTGGTTGGATCATGGCAATTGCTTTCCTGTGAAATGGTTCATCATCAATTAAAATCGTTGTAATTTGAGCTATTTAATATGTCCATAATGTAGAAGTCCAGCTCTGAGCTCCTCCTCAATTTGCTTGTGAGGGAGGTTGGTGGGGAGTGAGTCAAAGGAGATGAACAAAGTGTACACTTTGTTCTATCTGGTGCGCATGGTGCGCACAATTTGTCTGCCTTTTGGGAGGACAGCTTCAATGCATACTTTTGTGGTGGTGTCTGTATCTTCTTCAGTCTCAAAGCCCAAATTGACCCAGCCACATGGGACTGTTTCCATGTTAGCATACACCACATAGGGGAAGAGGGATGCCTGTGCCTTGCACACTTTCTCCCACAAAGTTGGTGACTCAACCCCTAGGTAGAGCCAGAGCCCATGCTCTACCTTCAAAAGGGGTTGGTTATACTGGATTCCCATGTATTGGTTGTGTTTCATGGTAAACTCCACAAACCTGGGTGGTGTCTCAGTTTGTGATTTTTTGGAAGCCATGTTTCCCAGTCCGCCTCCAGGGCGTTTCTTGCCCTTTAACGCACCATTTTGTTCGTTGCCTGTTATGGCTTTCGCCCAGTTTAATTGATTTTTGTTGAATATGCCCATCTCTCCTGTGTGATTATCAAATATTGCTGGTTAATCAAATCATAATAACTAATGTTATCATTACAAGAAATAAAAGCCTTCACAATTATTTACTCAATGCAAGTCCAAAACTCTATAATTATTATGTTAGGTTTTTCATTTTACTCATTGCTCTACACTTAATAGAGTCTATTGCAAAGTTTCCTGCTAATTTCTTCAAATTCTAAGATGTAGCCGTCCTAATAGGAAATTTCTTTCAATTCAACTCTTCAAGTAATTTATCATAACTTTCAATAAAGTATTACATTTACACTAAATGCTTCATTTGCTTGCCAGAATTTAAGCGCTTCTATTTTCTGTTTACCAAATTTTTGTATTGTTTTTGTAAAAATCTATTAATCCTCATTATTTTTCTTATAAATAATCTAATGTCAATTTATGATTCTTATAATCATTGTTTTGACTTTCTCTCTTATAATAATCACTGCTTTTAAATTATTCTTAGTACCTGCCACCTCAATTTTGCTGAAAGGTCTTGCCCACGCCCTCCATGCCTTGTACAAACTTAACCAAGAGTGCCTGTTACATGATTATGCTGCTATATGACATTAAGTGGGTAAACTAATCAAATATTTTTATTTTTACCTCTTGTTAAATCTACTTAAGCATCAAACTAAGAGCACACAATGCAAAAATTGAAAAGTTTTACCTTTTCATATTTCCTAAATCTGGTTTTTGCCCACAAAAAATCCTTCAGTTTCCCCCACTACAGTCATTTGGATTGTTATAGGGACTTTTGGAATATATAAACCAGTAATTCCTCATTAACCCCTAGAACTCCCTATAAAAATTTCAGAACTACTGTGCCCTTGGTTTTTGGGTCCTTCTCCAAACCCTAATACATTTGTATTAGAAGCTCACTATTCTTCTTATAAGCCACATATCTGACACTTTTAATGAGGTAGTCAACCACACACTGACTATGATACTAACCTTATATGAAAGATTCTTGAGCCATATTATAAATACAAACAACTTTTTTGCCGTTAATAGAAGAATATTATATACTACATCTTGCTATTTTTATATATATGAAAATTAATAAAGGTATTACATTTCATCAACAATCCAATTACCTTAATGTCTCCTTTTATATATGCAAGTTAATTGTTATCTATATATAATGTTCAAGTTCTCAGCTTCCTTATATTACTGAATTATTAATAACTAAAAGCTCTAATATAAATCACTTTTTATGGGACCTGCTGAAGAAGTTACTAGATAAAAATACATGACTTTATACAACTTTTTATTAAAGTTATCATGATATCTTTGTTAGATTGTTTGGCGCTAATTTACAAAAGCATGGCCTCAGATACAAAGGTAATTACTTTTCTTTAGTTCCTCAAAACCTTTTTCACTTTTATATTAGTGATATAATTCTGAGTGACCTTTCACAGGTCCATATCTAATAAAATATTATTTTTTTATTATTATTTGCAATATAGAGTACTATAGGGGATTAAAAGTATTTATATGGTAGGATAAAATTATCAAGATAGAAAACATTATTTACTAGATATTTATAAATTCAATTACACAAAAACTACTTTCTTACCTGATGTAACTTCTGAGTGATGCTTACAAAAAGTAAAGTAAAAACTAAACGCCAACTTTGCCTTTACAACTAGTTCTTTTTATGTCCTCATATCCTCCACTAGCTGCTCCAGGGTGGTGCAGCGGAAAAAACTCCTAGCATTTTCTGCCCAGTGGAAATTGCTCATATTGGATCATCTGGTCCACCTAGTCCTTGGGTCAAATTACTCTGTCCAAGAATCTCAACGTCTATATTACTTGTACCCAGGCGGTTGTTTCAAGCCACATGGTGCTCCCCTGGAGCATAATGCATTTTAGCTTAGGGTCATATATGGGAAATTAATCCTATACAATGATAAACAAATAATTGAATTAGCTCAGGCAGTGATAGAACCTACTGGCTTCATTAACTTCCACCCCTACAAAGAAAATTTTACTTTTAGGCTTCACTAGTAAATCCAATGCCGTCACTGCAGCAACTATGCCCCTGGTGATCCAGGGCAACCCTCACCCCACCAATTGCACCCAGCATCCCATGGACACCACTATGGTGGTTCAGTTTGCAGGTTTTCCCTCCCCAACTCACCCCTTCAGTACTCCATCAGGAGCTGATAGTTGACTTGCTTGTTTACAGCTTGGACTGCATCCTTCAGTTTGTGGTCATTAATGGGGGACACACATCTTGCAGGGCCTTTGGCATTTGCCACAATATGCAAAATTCTAATTAAAGTTCCCTGATTATTCCCCATGTTCCATTATCCTTCTGCCCCTTACCATCTATTCTTGGCTTGTGTCAAGGGCATACAGATGATTTTCCCTCCTGTTTTGATTTGGAACACTCAAAATGTAAATGCCCATCCTTTTCTTCTTCCATCAGAACTGTGTCTGCTTCCACCAGCACCCAACCTGCCTCCAATCTCACGAAGTATTTTTTTGGGCAGCATCCTGCCCCTTTCCCCAAAGTCTGCTGTTTCCACAGTTACATTAGCAGCCATTCAGGCTCCTCATCAACCCACACCCATCACATCCAACTAGGAAATGGCTTGGACCAAAGCTCAATCACATGCTTCTCATTCATCTTTATAACCCCAGACCTTCCCTAAGCCCCAATTCAGTATATTCAGATTCTTTGGGTTTTTTGGCCGATTATTTGATTGGAAAACTTTTTAAACCATTCTCACTCACCATTAAACGGGTTTTAGAAACAAAATATGGTAACCAGTTCCCCATCAGCATTATATTCCTCAAATAAACGTAGTGCTGTTCCACTTCAATCATCATCTTGCTATCAAAGCTGCTGCTTCACCCAACTGCCATCCTCCCCACATATCTGTTTCTAAGTAAATGACTATAATTACCACTGGTGTCCCCCATTGTCCCATATCACCTTTCCTCAGAAGGTAAGTTTGACCACCTCAAATATTATAAGAATGCCCACAAATCTGTCTTAAATGTAGTGGCAGTTGCCAAGAATCCAATGCAAGATCACCCACACCAACATCACAATCTCATCAAGCTCCTGGAATAATGGCTTCAGGCTAAGCAATATATGGCCATCTACATCACTGCATTTGCTGCAGTGCACAGTGACTGACTTGTCAACCCTTGGGTGATATGAAACCCCACGCTTATGATGCCCTCCACTCCCTTACTTTCCACCTGGGACCACAAGCTTAATGTTAAACCTAAGAAACTGCCCCTGACCCCCCGTCCCCTTTGTTGTATTTTTAACCAGGTGATATTCCTCACATATTAACGAAATTAGTATAATTAATTGAGGATGATTACCAATTAGTTTGCTAATTCTTTCATTATTTAATGATAATACCCCAAATTTGTTCTCCCCATTTGGTTGAGTTGAGCTGTCTTGATCCACAAGATCAAGAAAGTATTGGGGATCATCCCTGATAGGAATTTGGTGGGTCTTAACACTGGTGACTGAGGTGCGGATGTTGAGACAGTTAATCTTATAGATTAAAATGAGAAATTGCTTAAATTTGACATCAAAAATATTAGGAAATGATACTGATAGAGTTTTCAGTCAATTTTGACACCGGCGACTTATGCTGAAGATGTCAAACTATTTATAATAATCATTTAAGTTTGGCAGAATCTTATCCAGATGCCAACTCCATGTGAAGATGATTGTGGGATTTTTTGGAAGAAAGCTGAAGTGTTCATTAACGATCATTTGATTATTATTTGCTGTTTAATTTGGAGTACCAGAGACTTATGCTGAGGTTATGAACTATTTAATAATAATAACAAAACTGGTAAAAAAGAACCTCCTTTAAAAAAGCTCTAAAAAGTACAAAATAATCAAGAAATTATGCCTCCTCAATAAAACCCTTTGTAAAGTCAGCATCATCTTCCAACATGACTTAAAAAATTTGCTCAAAAATAAAAATTACATCTTATGTCTTGATTAGGTCCAAATGTAAACTATAAGCAACTTAGAATATACAATGCTGAGTATATATATTATATATGCCTATTATAAGTCAGTTAAAATATAGCGCTGACTTCAAAAAGGGTTTTATTGAGGAGTTAAAATTTCTTGATTATTTCATACTTTTAGAGTTTTTCTTAAAGGAAGTTCTTTTTCCCAAAAAACCTTTACCCCAGTTCTTTTTCCTTCAAAAAAATTAGTGCATTATTAAAAGTGGCTCTTTTTTCTACTTTTAATAAACATTACTATCTCTATGAATCCTTTTTGACCCTTATTATTTCTCTATAAAATTAAAAACTCATTGTATATATACTATATATAGTATCTTGTAGAAAAAAATACTTGAAATTTATTCTAGGTAAGCCGACCAGGGGACAAACATTACCAATACAAAAATAATGACTGAAAATACAAACCAAACGCCCTAAATGAGTGGCGAGACACCAAAGCAAAAGGAAAATTAACCTACCAGGTGTAGCAGTTGTGAACCGCTTATCCCACCATGGCATAGGTGGAGGGGTAGGAGGGATCAGGTGGATTATCAATTTCATCTTCACAAATGAAGAGGTGGATCAAATCTGAGAGCAAAGGGGTTGGGGCATCCGCAGTTTGAGGGTTGAGGAAAAATAGAAAAGTTTAATTTTTTTGGTAAAAATCTGGCCTGGAGCATAGCCTCCAGGAATTTGGCAACATAGTGTTTGGCTTATATGTGTGCATTGGGAAGCTGGAAAATTTTGTGATATTGGCTCTGGTGATGCTCATAGTGGGGGAAATTCTGCCAGTGCAACAAATTGCTTGATAGCAGAGGTGGCAGTTTCCTTTAATCATTCAATTTCCACTTTTGTAACCTCAGGGAAATTGGCAGGGTAATCAATTATATGTAACCCTTCATTAAACTCAGTGACAGATTGTGCCATAGCTTTTCAGAGATGGCGGCTATCAGGAGAGACCACTGCAGCCTCAGCAAATTGATGGTCACTCAAGAATGGGGTAACGGTGGGTTTGGAGACATATTTCTTGGGCGGGAATGGGGCATCAAAATCTGAAGGTAGATATGGTTTCAAATTAATTGGAAAGTCAGGAGGTGGGACAATTTCCCCAGATTCAGTTAATTTATCCAATAAGTCCTAGGGATTTTGGTTAAACGTGATGGATTTAGAGGGACGTAGTTTTGGTTGGGTAAGTTTTGGGCATTAAATTGGTTGGATTGAATTTGGGTCCAAACCTGCTCCTGATTGGGTATATTGTGAGAAATTAAGCCAGCTTGGGGTTTGGTTGCAAAGGTTTTGTTGATTTTTGAGCGTTCAGCTGGAGGGGGTGGTAGCCAAAATCCCCACTCAAATGCTGTTTGTGCAGCCTCATGTGTGGGCTTGGAAAATCCACTTGTTTTGAATTGTAGCTACATGTGTTTTTGGAATGATCCAACTCATGGCAGAGGGGGCAAATGGTGCGGCCATTATCAATATGAGCCCAAAATAAGTGATCTGGTGCAGATGTGATATGGGCACGTGGTGGAATGCGCTGGGCTATGATTGGCTGGTGGGGGGTAATGGTGGCCATTGCCTTGGTGCTGCTAACCATTCAGCTCCACTTGGGACCAGGAAGTGGAGGATGGGGTTTGTACCATATTTGGACAGCCCCATAATCAATTCTTTATAAAGTGTTTGAGGGGGAAGGTGTGAAGGAAGGCTTGCAAAGGTCACCACCATTGTGGTGTCACTGGGGGAGGCGTGTATGGGTTGTGGTAATAGATGTGTTTTTATATATTAAGGGCGTAGTTGCTGCAGCAGCTGCGTCCTCTTCAGTGGGAAAACCAATATCAAAATAGCCCTTATAAAGTGTAAGTCAATAAATCCCACTGGTGAAAACGTGGATGTTGCCTGCTCAATTATCGCTTTGTTGGCATATGGGAAGAGATGTCCATATTTGACTTGGAGGCAAAAGCGAATATTGGATCAGGGTAGGGCAAGTGGGTGGGTTGGGTTGGGTGGACTTGCGCTAAGTGTAAAGATAAGTCTCTTGGAGGGGAAAAATTGGCCCAACGCATTAGGCGGACTGGATGAGCCAGTTCACACATGTTTGCCTGCTGGGAGGAAGATGCTAGCAGGTGGAGCGCTGCTGCCCCACGCTGGGGCAGCAGGTGGTGTATCTGCTGACATAGGTGGAAAACTGATTTGGGTTAGGTGGTGATGGAAATTAACAGTTGCTTTTTAAAATAAGTTTGCTTAAAAGTGATGTCAAGCTGAAAGAAAAGCTTATAAAAAATACTAATAATCTATTCTATTAAATTTAGTTAATTTTATTGGTCAAATTATATTAAACTTACTGATTGCCATCTAAAATACTTCTTTTTATCAAATTTAGATGATTTTATTGGTCAACTTATGCTGAATTTACTGGTCACCATCTAAAAAAATTATTTGAGGTGGGTCAACCTTGAGACAAATATACCACACCAAGAATGTTTTCTAGCCAGTACAGGTTTTAAACTTACAACCTGCACTAGGGATGGAAGCAGTTTTACCCACTTAGCTAACCACCCTTTACTGATCACCATCTAAAGTAATTTTTTTATATTTGATTGCTTTTATTAGTCAATCTATGGTAAATTTATTGATCACTATATAAAGTAATTCATTTTATCAAATTTAAATTAGTTTAGAGGTCAAATTATGCAAAAATGATAGCCATCTATAATGATTTAAGCTCATCCTGTTATGATCTCATACTGCCTGAATTTAAAAAATATCCCCCATTCATAGGACATATATCAAAAGTGCTTTGAGGCTATCGCTTCACCAATGCCAGAATTGAGTTTATACAGAGTTGTAATAGTCCCACAAGTATCTATCGCTTCTGATCCCATTTTGATATACTTACTAAATTAATAGGCAAATACTTGACCAATACTTACAAAAAATAGGACCTAAGTTGGAGCATCCTCTATTTTTGAAGAAAATTATCATCCAAATTGGTCCAGTATTTTGAGAGTTATGCCCAAAAAAATATTAAAAAAAAAAAAAAAAAAACATGTATACAGGTCAAATTTGTCATGGTTGGAAAATGACATCATCCTTGGGACCAACTTTAAAGACAAAGATGCTTTCAGGGAGGCCAAAAAGTTGAAGTTAGCAGGCCTCCCTGACCTCAAGCATACCATAGCCCAATGCTGGGTGAAGGCAAAATATGCCCAAGTTGGTTCTATGGAAGCAGTCAAAGTTTGGCCCTGTATGAGAGTAGGGGCGTTAAGATGAACTAGCTACATTATGGCAGAAAATAGTTCGCTTTGGTTTTTAAATGAATGGGATTTTGAATCCCATTAGTTTTCACAATTTCCAGCTCAGGTCAGCCATTTTTACAATCACCTGAGTCTGGTCGGTTACCCAATATAGCAACTTGCCCAATGGAAGCATGCACCTATTGGCATGCCTCAGCTTGGACCCGCTTACCTCAATTGATTGTTTCACCAAATTTTCTTAAATTTTCCATGTCAAGACTAACCTTCTCTGTTGGTTGACTTCTCACCATAAATAAAATCCCTTGCTAAGTACACTATTTCCCATATTTATGTTATCTTGGATGATCCTGTGCTTGGGCCTCTTTATGGAGGTCTCACGCTGCATATACCTTTCTATTACAAATACAATTAGATTATTCCCTGGTGCACCTTTGGGCCACCCAGGTTCCCTGCCAACCTGGGATGCCTATACCCTCCTATTCTGTGAACTGCATCATTTATGGTTGTTAAATTGTTCTACTGATTGGCGTCCCCTACTCAAGTTATTATGGCTCAAGCACCCTCTGCTGGGTTCTAGTAACTTTTATTATAGTGACTAGTTTCCTGGCGTTGGCTCTGTGCACCGTGCACCACCACGCTGGAAACAGGAGAGTTTTAGACATTCTCCTTACAAAATAATAACCTTCTCCTCTTCAAAATCAGTTAAAAATAAAGTTGAATTGCATTTTAGACTTTGTGAGAATATTGGGAATAATCCCTAACAGCATTTTGACTTTGTGAAAATATTGGGAATAATCCCTAACAGCATTTTGGTTTTATTTGATACTGGGAACTTATGCTGAAGATGTCAAATCAATTAATAAAAATTAAATAAGTCAAAACACTATTTTGACTTCATGAGCTTATTGAAGCATCCTCAACAACATTTTGTTTTAGTTTGACACTGGCAACTTATGCTGAAATGTCAATTTATTTAATAAATTTCGATTATGATGAATCAAGGATTGACATATCATGGATATTCAATGATGATGAGTATCACCAGTGAGAGTGCTGAAAGATACTAAGCAAGGAGAATCACCAGTGAGTGCTGACGATGCTGGAAATAAATGCCAATGATGTGGACAGGCAAGAAATTCCTATATTTAGATCTCCCTCTTAATAAAAATATCTTCAAATTTTTCAAATATAATATTTGTTTGCCCATCTTTATTAAGTTTTGAGTTAACAGTGGTTAGCTTAACTTGTAGAGATGGAACTTAAGATTCCCAGAGGTTAGGTGCTGAATTAAAACACCTGGATTGGTCAGCGCAACAAACTACCAACCTTGAACTAAATGGAAACCCCACGGGAACTTGGGCAACTAGCAGCAACAATGAAGAACTGGAAGGATTGAAGGTGATCATGAGGGAGTCAATAGAGGCCACTGAACCACAATCGTTGGACAAGTCCCAAAGAGGGCCTCTGAGCCATAACGAGTGGTCAAGCCTCAGAAGGAGAAGTTGTTGGTCTGCTGGGCTGATGGGTTGCCCTGCAAATTTGTAGGGAAAGGTCACCAATAATTGTAAAAAGCAATGGACAGAAGTCTTCATACTGTTTGGCCCAGCACACTAATAGAGTCACCTATTATTGAAGATAAAAAATTCTCAACACCTTTCCACCATGGTTATTTAATAGTTCACCATTGACAGCCTGGTTGGTTTTGTTTATGTCATGGTTTGGTGCCTTTTTGCTTGTTTAAACGTTTTTTTCCATTTTTTGACATTTCTCTTTTTGGTAATGTCTGTCCCTTGGTAAGATTACCTCAAATAAACAAAAAATAGTCCAAGTTTAACTTTTCTAGTATATATTTATCATTGCCTCTAAATGTGCTTTACTAGTAATCTTTGCTTATATTCTTAAAAAACCAGCCTTTATAATATTAAGTACCTTGCCTTATATAAGATTAAGGTATAGAACATTCAGTAGTAAGACCATCAAGATTATCTAAAAAGAAATCTATAGATTATAACTAGAATAGGTTTCTTTATTTTTTGCTTTCCTTAAAGGCACTTATATTGATACTAACTTTATGAAAAGTCAAAATAAAACTTACTAAAAACCCATAAGTTTAAGAATATATATATTGTGATTAATTTCAATGCTATTTGATTTTTTTATATACTTTACCATCAAAAAGTGCATAACTTACTTACCTGCTTTTCAATAAAATCTTTTAAATCTTTATTTTAACTTTAACATTTTTGATATTCAACATTTTCCATGCAGATATCCAATTAGATTATCTTTAAATATAATAAAATATCAAGCTAAGCCAATACAAATAAAATTTATAAAGATATTGCATTTTAAGTCAATATGCATGTCTATAATATAAATAAAATAATTATGATTATATATATCAGATAAAGGGTGGTTAGCCTAGCAGGTAAAACTGCTTCCACCCTAGTGCTGGCTTTGAGTTCAAAACCTGTAATGGCTAGAAAAATTCTCAGTGTGGTATATTTGTCCCAAGGTCGAACCACCTTGAATACTTTTTTATGTATATGTCAGAGATCAGGATATTGGACATGATGGTAAGAATATTGATCAACTAACTCCTATTATAGAATTGACATCTAGACCCAAGAAGGGGTTAAAAACAATTTATAACATTCATGCAGAAATATTGATAGTCAGTAATGCTTGAATCATTATTTAAAAATTCCATTGGACCATTTTAAGCCCAAAATACTATAAGATGAAATCATTATTAATCAAATGAAGGATTTTTAAAATGGCATGTGACCTGTAAGTCCTGGGAAACGTCCCCTGTGTGTTGATTGGGAACTTTTCCCATTTCAGAGTAAAAGGTTCCAATGAGGGTGGCTGTACCCCTCATTACCCAGGGTGACCTCGCCCACATGGTGGACAAGCGCTGGGTAACAGTTCTCCCTCTTTGGATTCCTCCCCTGGTGCCCATGCTCACCTCAGCTGAACTTGTCCACTGGATCAGGGAAATATGTGCTGAGATCACCAAATTGAAGTCGATTGGTCCAAAACTGATTGGAAACAAGCCTTATGACTGGAATCCACATAGTCATAAAGGGATGAAGATTGAATTGTCAGCTGGAATTGCTGACAGATTTGATTCAGTTAGCAGTGAAATCATCAAAACTAACCCCCTCTTGAAATCATTGGGGATGATCCACAACATGCAGGTAGTAGCATCAGAAACCATCAATGAAAGTTTGAAGCTCCCATCTGGCAAATTGGGAGCTGTAGCCAGTGCAACTTCTTTGATCGGATGGATGGCCCAGCAACTGGGCATGGGTGGGTTGGGCATCCTGAACCTGTTTCCAATCAATTAGGACTGCCCCTATGTGGGATGGCCCTGGGGAATTCCCATTGCTCATCAGGCCAGATGTCATCATGCTAACTGCCAGAAATGCAGTCAAGCCTCAGTTTGGGTGTTTAAGGTTGAACTGAAAGTGACTTGTCCTGCATCCAAATTCTTTAATGTCAGTTCCTATTGAGCTTATCTTCCCCCATCCCTATTATATTCGCTGATTAGGTTGAACTTAAGGACCCAATCCCTGCTTGTTCTCACATCAATTGACCACTATTTAATTAGTTGCATCGCGCTGAGAAAATTGTTGGTCAATTTTCTTCACTTTCCTTTAGATAAAATTCTGACACTAAAAACTATCAATCTTCTACTTTATTGATATTCTTCTGGCTGTATTCACAATGGCATTTCTCTGGTGGCCTTTCATTCCTATACCAGATGAGCTTTACCAGTATTGATGATTACTATGACTCCCACCATTGTCAACTGGATTCAATGGGCTAGATACTTCTGGAAATTCAACCCCTTTATTTCGACTATCCACCATCAGTATACTGGGATCTTGTGGCCTTACATCCACCATTTCCAAGCAAGGATATGCCCCCTTGTCTCCTCAGTTGTATTGAACCCACCCACCAGTGACCTTGAAGAAATGATCCCAGTGGTACCATCCCCTGAAGCAAGACCCCCAGTGCCTGGGTTCATCACCATTTGGTTTGTTCTTGGTTATTCTTCACAATTGCCCTGCACCAACAATTTATCATTTCCCAATTCATGGCTTTATACAACGTTGTACGTGCAGCAATGCTCTGGCATTCTGGCTTGCTTTTTGGGTGCTCACGCATCCTGAATAGCAGGCGTTCTGAAATTCTTCTGATATTTTCATGACATGACCTTTACACTAAGTGGCAAAAGAGGCTGTAAATTAAGATGTACCTGCAAAAGGATAAGAATCAAGTTTCTGTCTAATGATTAACCTAAGTGATACAAAGTCTCATCTGACTTTTGTAATTTTTTTATGTTTAAATAACATGTTCAGGTTGCGTTAAATAGATTATTGATATAATAGATGAATGGTTTGCAATAGTATTAAGACTATTGTCCTAAAAGAGCCCTTCAAACCCTATTTGAGTATATCTATAATTTTAGACAGGTGCTAACGCTCTATATGATACTTGAAAGTATCTAGAAATCTTCCAGATAAGAGAACTTCTATCCCTTTAATTCTTCCTCTAGAGTTGAAAACTTCTGGACCAAAGAAAATTAGCTTCCTTTCTCAACACAAGAGATCATTGAGAACTTAAAAGCAATATATAGACAAAAGAAAACTATTTTTTAACTCTACTCCCAAGAGCAAAATACAACAAATTTATATTGTATGAATACTTATAATGATTGTCAAACTTCTTAATAGGAAACAAGGGAATTGTATGGGGAAATATGACATCCAACTCTTCTGCTGGTAGCCCAATAGGGATGGAAGCTGTTGCTGATGAACTAGCTCTCAGGGGTCATCCAAAGATGATAATTTACTTTATTTGTTTAGCCATATTTTACCTCTGACTAGAACATGACCCCTCCTGGGTTTAGTATCTGAAGAACATGTTCCAAAGTCATTATTCAACCTTAGAAAATTAACCTTATAAATCAGAAACCTTTTTAGGTAATGGTACCTTTTATCAACAGCAGGTCATGTTACCTAAAAGTTCAACCCACATGATGCTGCCAAAAGAGTTGCCATTTCCAACATCTACCAAAAAACTCAATCAATAGGCAACAAAACCAAATTGTTTTATACAAGATTGTTAAATTATTAAATATTAAATCATTAATTAAGCCACTTGTAAAACACTTTCAGGGATCCTTCCTGAAAGAAAAAAAGTAATTTACTGGGAAGAATCCCATCAGATTAATCAACATCCCATAAGAAATTACAAGCAACATTAGTTACTTTATCATATGATAACTCCCACACCTGCTATGGCAATTAGTCCCCAGCAGATAAAGCAGATAAGTATATTTGTTTAAGCTGGATTATGTGTGTATGATAAAATTTTAGCATTTTATATTCAACATACCTTTTCTCCCTATTAAAAATATGCTACAAAGGCATTTTACAATCTTAGAGCATTGCCTGACCAAGAGTTTCCCCTATTGATTTCCCTTCAACTAAATTTATCAATGCTTTTCCTTATAAGGTTTATATTGTTAAATGTAACATATAAAACCCTCTATTCTATACTAAAATATTTACGTCATAATTGCTGTACTTCACTTTAGTACTTGAATTCAATAAGTTCTATCAGCATACCTACCATAGGATAGATACTTTAGCTGATGGGACCTAATCATGACTTGACACCAGCAAAATTAAATTTTATTCTTGTCTTGAGTCCTAGGCTGCTTCAGGTATTGACTGTCAGGCTTCTTGGAAATAACACCATTGACCCACAAAATCGGAAGCCAATCATGCTGGTGCACACTACAAGGCTCAGACAATGCTTAAAAATACCAGCACCTAATTGATTGCACCATGGAAGATAATCTATTTGACAGTGTAACTTGATGGGTGCACAACTGAAATGGTTAAGAAGAGACTTAAATGGGAAGTTCACTTCTCGTCATATTTGAAGAAGTCCAAGAAACTTTAATGGAAATTCCTGAATTCCTGAAGTCTAACATAAATTTTAATGAAGGAGTTCAAGGCTTACTTTAAGGAGTCAATAACCCAGGAGAAAGAGCCAGCCGCTAAAAAAGTATTTGCCGTGTACAGGACTCTCTTGAACCTATATTAAAAATGTTCTCCTAGAGACATACAGTTCAAACGTGAATCTATTCTGCTACATCATCCAATTCGCAAACCCATCGCTTTATCATATTATTCACCTATTAGTCGTCCATAACAAGAATTTTTACCATTCTATCAATACCCAAGGGGCCTTACAGTTGGCCTAAAAACATGTATAAAAGTAGCATCTCAAAGTATAGGTTACATCCGCTAAATATTTAAAGGAAAGTGTTAGTATATTATACAACTCCATAACCAAAGGGGTACCGTTTTTCTGGTGTTACTAAGTATGTGGAGAAAGCTAAGTAAATTCTCAGAAATGACACTTTAGAGTTAAAAAAAATTACTAAAAGAGTACTTGACACCTTTTATCAAGAGCTCTGAAGACAAGATGCCAAAGCTCATAGTGAAATGGTAGCCCAAGCTTCTTCTAACCATTATAATGAGGAAGAACAGATTAAACTCCTCAAGTCCTGGCTAAAGCAAGAACTACAACGAATTGATGATCTGGAAACCCATCAAACCTCTGAGACTCTATCAGTACCTCAAATATTATTTAGTGGCCCATGTTGAACAGGATCTGCATCATGTGCAACTCAGGTGTTTACTCATTCCACTATTAAGTGACATAACAAATTGGAGAGCAATATAAGAGTCAAATACCCTAATAGAAAAGATATTAATAAAGTCTACCAGCAGCTCAACGAAGCTGAGAAATGCTGGAATACTCTCACAGAAAGCTGAAAGCAAGGCTGCCAAGCCTCCTCAGAGCTTTGATTGAAAAGAAATGAAGGAGGATTTATTTATGAGTATTGTTGTATTAGAGGATGAGATCAAACTTTTGTGAATTTACTGCTCATCCGCTCATCAAAAAATTGACGATGTTGACATCTGCATTAAAAAAACTTGGAGAATTATAAAGTGGTCCTTAAAAATTAATCTGGATGTCACATCAAGCCTTAATTTGGAGAAATGGAGCAACATCTTACCCTCTACAGGATCAAATATGTTGACTCTCACATCACGTTGAACAGAGTGACACACATATCAAAATTACTTATTTTGAAGCTCCTGGATTAAAAGTCATCACAGGAATAGAAGCCACTACCTTAAAACCTACCTTCAAGGGCAAGTTTACACCTGGCGAAGGGAGTATTGCATCTTTACTCTACATCTATTAATCTGCAATGTAAGTTGCAACTTCTAATAAAAAGGTTAATCATATCTTATCTTGTTTAAGCTGTATGTCTCAAGAGGTTATGGTACCTTATATGGGCGACCTGCATACTTGAAGAGAAGTGAAGGAAGCATTATCAACAAATTTAGGTCCAATAAAGCCTGATTGTTAATAAACAGGCCTTTATAAGAATCGCGCTATGCCAAAAATTAAAACCCTGGCTGAATTTGCGGATTGCTTCTAAATCAAGGCCTAAAATCTGATGACCTCAAATGTGCTTTCATTGGACGATGCCGTAGCTGTCGTTGTTGTTGGTTTACATAGTAATCCTGACATGGCCATGCACGTCAAATCTGTTAAATGAAACTTTAACTCTGTTTAGACTTTAAAGATGTCTTGTTTGATGTGTTTGATATACACAAGCCATAGACCTCCCAAAAGGCTTCCACAAACCCAGAGCGTATACCATTGAGGAAGAAAAGCCTAAGAAGGTGTAGAAGCCCAAGTGTAACTACCACAAGAAGTACAACCATATCAAAGAAATGTGTTTAAAGAATAACCCTGCCTTTGATGAGCAAGTAAAAGGATGGTCAATTTAGGGTCAGTACCTCCAAATCTGACCATTCTAGAGTATCTGAAAGCATTACATTGATGATTTCTCATCTCGTGTGCATTGAAATTAATTCAAGCAACGACTCTGAAGGGTTTTACAAGCGCATAGATTATTATATCTTATGTATAAACCTGTACTTGCTATACAGGATAAATTTGAACGCTAAAAATTATTGATGGCGCCCAGGTTCTGGAGAGCACTTACCTCAATCAGGTTATTGGATGTCCAAGAATAGTTGATACATCCAGCGATGTTGATCAATACCTTTCATTGTTAATCTGACCTATCTCAAGTGTGCATAGTTTAATGGAGAGGAATAAGGTATATCACAAGAATTCCTAAAAAAACTTATTGCAACGTTTCGCCTTAGAAAGATTTAAGCCCTCCCGCCAAAGTTTGTGAATCATTACCATAGTAGTAGTGGCGATTCAGAAGGTCAGAGTAGTGTATCTTTGATATTAGATCCCCTTTTTAACATTGTCTCTTCCAGTCTTATCAATAAGATTAAACTCGCCCTTGACCTCAGATACACTCAGTAGTATGGTACTGCCAGTCCAAAAAATACCAAGGCTATAGGTGCTTATTCTTCCCTGCCAATCCAAGTTGGCAAATTAGTTTTCTCAACTCCCAAAGTTAGCCTACACTATAGCCAGTATGGTATACTTATTGAGATGCAAATTATTAACAAATATGAAGAAGCTATCGTTCTAAAAAGTTATTTATAACTCCTCAAATATAAAGTCCCCCTTGCGCTGGATAATAAAGACTCCAGCAAGAGATTATGCATATCTGGTCAATTACCCTATTTCTGCTTTGCCTTTACAATATTATACATCTGGAAGAAATACAAAAAAGACTCCTGACTCAGTAAATGCATCAGAAGGCATACCACTCTATGACACCTAGGAGGTAAAAAAAGTTGACAAAGAGTGGTTTCATCTGACATAACCCTTAGTCTACCCCCAAACTGCTTGCTATATATCACTAGTGTTGATGGAGTCAATAGGTTTTAACTGAAAGTTTACCAAGAGCCCTCAACCCAGCTTAACAGCGTCCTATTAAGCTACTTTTTGGAAACGTAACTAATCAAGATGCCTTAGTCATGAAATATTAAGAGATTGGGAAAGGTTAACTAGTTCTCATTGATGAAATCAACAAGGTACATTCATTGGTACTCACCTTGATTTTGGCCTGCCCAACAATAATTTAAGTTGTGCAAACCTCAAGTTTGATATCCAATTAGTTATATCCAGAGGAACTTGAGAAAGTGCATCAACAACCTAGAAGACTATCAAGTTGTTTTCTCAACGTCAAGTCAGCTATAGTCACATGAAATACTGGACACATAGTATTGATGAAGGAGATTCAACCTTTTTTCATTAAAGCCAAATAGGAAGTTGAAGGTAAAGGATCAATAAATGAATACTGAGCTCAAGCAACTATTGTTGCCGGCTTACTTGTGCCCTCTTAGAGTCCATGGTCATCCCCGCTGTTACTCATAATATAGGAAAATGGTGGTCTCATAATAGGGATGGACTATAAGAAGCCCAATAGCCTCACAAAGAAGGACGGCTATCCAAATATATGAATTGCTGATGCTCTGGACCAACTCTCTGGCTTATATTACTTCTCTGAGATGGACCTCGCCAGTGGCTATTGGCAGATTGTTCTATTGCCAGAAGGCAAAGGATGCGCGTTAATCTGCACATAAGGATTGTTTCAACCTACCTGGCTATCTCAGGGATTATGAAATGCTCCCACCTCGTTTCAACAGGTGATGGATCACACAGCACATTATCTCAAATTAAGATACATGATTTTCTACCTTAGATGAAACAATGGTATTCTCAAAAGCCTTTACCAATAATCTGGACCACCTCAAGTCATTTTTCAACAATTACAAAAGAATCACATCAAACTGAAACCTACAAATAGTAATTACTGAGATACTCCCCAACTTATATTGCCTTCATTTCTGGACTCAAGGTTGATCCAGGTGTCAATATGTGAAACTTCATCCTAAACAGAATCAAGTTTCTGGATTATCATTTAAAGATAACGAGATGGGTGAATTTACATCTGAAACAATGATTCTGCCTGCGTAAATTTTAACTCATCGCCATGACCTCAGAAGCTAAAAAGAATTAGTGAGCCATATGTAGGTTGGAAAAGCTAAAATTTATAGTAAGTTGAAGCGCATAAATAAGTGTAGCCAAACTAATGCTTTCCTCAGTTTCACCTTCTAAGAATTATCAAATAAAAATAAAGGCATCCTTTATTATATAAAAAATAATTAAACATATTTTTTAAAATAAATCTACTTATGGAATTAAAGAGTTCTTTTAGTCAGGAAATTGCCTCACTCCACACTTTCACATTGGGTCAGGGTTATTTTACTTGGCACCAATATTTTTGCAACTATTTTTGTGGGTTTGTTGATAGGTTTGGATGAAACGCACAAATCCAAAGGTGGATGTCTGGGTTTATATCCCTACTTTGGTCAACGATTGGGTGTTCTTACCCAATTCATTTGTGTCATACTGGCGTGAGTCTGTGCGTTACATTAGATGAAACTCAAATACTTTATTTCCAGTATAGTGAGATCTTAAGGAGGAATAGGTAGTTCCTATGGTTACATCTTGGTATTTCCATACTGCAATTTTATTGATGGTGGTTTTTTCACTGACTTTTTTATGAGATTTTGTTCAGATTTGGAAGCTACTAGGGAGTAAAACAAAGAATGAGTTATCCTAGACCAACCAGAATAGGATGCGGCCACCTCTTACTATTAAAGTTTGGATAATGTTCATCAAGTGGTGTCTAAGATCCGTTTTCAAGGGCGCTTGGCCCAGGCAGCAGAAGGTGAAGCACCAATTTATCTGTAGATCAGCCAAGTCTTTGATGCACTACCTGAAGATGAAGCAACCTGATTATGAGAATTAATTGAAGAGCAACTAGGCTTACCTAATTCATTAAATGAGCTATTAAGCATAGTTGACCATACAGCATGTCCAGATGAGTCCCAAGATGAAGCTTAATCTGCTCTACTCTCTTTAAATCATGGTTCAACTTCAGTAGCAGAGTATGCCATCTTGTTCTATCCTTTGGCAAGGCGGCAAATGCTTCTGACTCTCAGCTTCCCCGTATGTTTCACAAGAAGTTACACCATGATCTTGTATCTGTAATGGCAGCGGCTAAACTATCAGAAACTCTCAAAGCTAAGGTTGAGTTAGAGGCCCAAGTAGAGCGCCAATTAAATTTAACTCAAGAGCGCAAGTATTCAAAAGAAGTATCAGGAAAGTTCTTTTGACGTGCAAGTTCTGAACCTATCCAGATGGCCTCTCATTACTTTGGATACTCTAAAGAAGAAAACATCAATGAAGACTCTGTTGCGATGGTAGTAAATGAAAAGCAAAGGCCCTTGCCTAAGGCCCTAAAACCTGCTCAGAATAATCCCAAGAAAAATATAAGCTTAAAATAGAAAGCTATTTCAAATAAAACTTTAAGTAGCAATAAAAATCCTGCTTCTCTCTACCCTTATTTATATGTTCCTGTTAGTTTGAAAGGAAATGAAGGCAAATATACTATTTTAGTGGACGCAGGTGCAGAGGAGAATTATGTACATGGACTTGGTCCAGCGCATGGGTCTAGAAATTGAAGAGTTTGGAATGGTTAACTTAGCTAATTTGACCAAGAAGATTCCTTTCTGGAGGTTAAAATCTCATGTAAATATAATAAAAGATTTATTTGAGCTTTGTGCTGAATTCCATATTATTCCTAATCTGCCTCATCCTATTGTTATGGGAATGCGGTGGTGGCATCATTATTCTCCTAATTCAATTTGGGGGAAAACCTTGTTACATTAAGTCCAAAAGGGAAGAGCTCAGTTATTGGAAGTTTGTTATTGTTAGTCAAAGGCTTGGAGAGTTAAATGCAATAGGTAGAGCGGAAGTACCTGGTTTACCTGGTGAGTATCAGGACTTTGGACTAGTTTTTGGTAAAAAGGATTTCATCTTTTTCTACAACAGGTCCATTTTCTTTTTCATTCTGGTTTAAAAAGGGGACTAAGCTCTCACAAGGATTACGTTGTGTCCTTTAAATCCTAAAGCAAGAGTAGCCCTGGATGATTATGTTAAAATATTTTTGAGGCAGGACAATTGTTTCCTTTAAGTTATTGGTTTAGTTACCAATTTTACTTAAACCAAATTCCAATGGAGATCTACGCCCATGTGTTAACTTCCGCCGGTTGAATGTAGTAACTGAGCCTGATCCATATCCCATGCCAATTATTGAAGAAATTTTATTATTAGTGACAGGATGCTCAATTTTTACAAAACTAGACCTTGTTAATGCCTTCAACCAGATACCAGTCCGTCCTGACCACCAGAAATATACAGCCTTTAGATGCCATTTGGGAAATGCTGAGTATAAAGTTATGCCTTTTGGGTTATGAAATGCACCTGCAGTCTTCCAAAGTTTAATTGACCACGTTCTGGGAGGTCTTATGGGCTGGGGTTGCATCACCTAAATAGATGATACTTTAGTATTTTTTGGAACTATGAGGATCATGTGCAGGATGTACAGCAAGTAATAGAGGCTATTTCACAAGCCAACCTCAAATTAAAGCCATCTAAATATTAATTCAACCGGAATTAGTTACTCTCTTGTGTAATGTTTTAAAAAAAGGATTATCAGTCTTCCCATACAAAATCAAGGCATTGAAAGAATGGCAAGTTCCAAAGGACCAGAAGGAGCGCGGAGTTTTTTGAAACCCATTAATTTTATGTGGCGCTTTATCAAGATAGTTTCAGAACTATCCCTTCCACTTACAAAACTAACTGGGTAGGTACCTTTCAAGTGGGGCTAAGAAGAGGATGTAGCATTTAGAGCAATAAAGGTGATGTTAACTTAGGCACTAGTGTTGTTGCATCCTGACACAGGGAGACCTTTCATAGTTGAAACAGATGCTTCAAATTTTGCAATTGGAGCAGTGATACTCAGGTGGGTCCTGACAATATGGAACACCCAATAGGATATTTCAGCAGGAAAATGTTTCAGTCGAAACTAATTGTCATATATATAATAAGGAACTTCTTGCCATTGTGTCTGCATTGAAGGAACGGCAACATCATTTACTTTATGATTATCATCCTTTTATTACTTGCACTGATCATAGAGCATTAAAATTTTAAGAACAAAAGGTGATTAACTAAAGACAAACACTTTGGCATTTGGAATTAGTTCAGCATGATTTCCAAATTAAAATCGCCCAGGATCTGAAAACGTTCTACCATATTGGCTAAGTCATGATAGCTGACATGGTTTTCAAGGGAAGAGCTTGATAAGTTTAACACTGCAACGATATTACCTTCTAATCTGTTTGCTCATGCCAGGAGTGGCTTTCAGGGTTTAAAATATCGGATCAGAGTGCCTCAGAGGCATATTAAGTTTGGGAGACAACTTCTTGGGAAAAAGATGAATGAACAAAAAAGAGATCTTAATAAGTCATATACTATTAAGGCAGGGGCTATCTATAATTGGAAAAATTTGTGGGTTCCAGTTCCTGATCTTCAGTATGAAGTGTTTCAATACTGTCATGAAAGTCCATTTGCAGGTCATCATGGAGCTTACAAAACGCAAGATCTAATTCAACGATAATTCTCTTGGCCTGGATTATCCAGAATGGTAAGGGAATATACCAATCAGTGTTTGACATGTGCATGCGCTAAACATCTCCATACATTGCCTGCTGGAGAACTACACCCCTTACAAATTCCCAAACGCCCTTGGTCATCTTTAAGTGTGGACTTCATTTCAAGCCTTACAAAAGTAAAAGGGAGTGATAACATCATGGTTGTGGTTGACTGCATGACTAAATATGCTGAGTTTTTTCTTTGCTCAATGTAAATTACAGCCAAGGAGGTTGCAGATATCTATATTGATGAAATATTTGCTCATCATGGTCTTCCTGAAGAAGGGATTTCTGATTGAAAATCTCAAATTGTTCTCACTTTTTGAATAAACATTGGCAAATTGAAATATTCAACCTTGTTGATCATCAGCTTACCATCCTCAGTCAGATGGTTAGACTGAAAGGGTCAACCAGGTCCTGGAACTATATTGCAGTGTTACATCTCAAATTAAAAAAATGACTGGTTCAAATGGATCTGGTTGGCACAATTTGCTTATAACAATAGATGTCACTCCTCTACTGGGATGTCTCCATTCTTTAAAAATCATGGCTAAACCACAGAGATGTTGGGTAGACATGAAGGGCAACGGTGCCCAACTGCTGATGAAATAATTCAAAATACATAATGTTATTTCTTGGCGTATAGGCTTGATTCTGCCGTTCCAGTTTGCATAGGGTATTAGCCACTGAGCAACCAAATCAGACAATAAGAAGATTGCCAACTTTAATAAAATTCAATAAACTATATATGGAGCTATCACCCCTTATTTTGACCTTTATTATTTAATACAAATCGCAGACTTATCTGAAACACCTAATCATGGGAAAAAAACCTCCCTTCAATCCTCCGTGTGACCCTTTATATCTCAGTTCCCCAAGCCAGATTCATCCTCAGCTTAGTAGTCTTCTAGTCTTCTTCCCTTTTCTAGAATCTCTCATTTATATTAGATCTTGGCGTAATTCCCCTCAAATTGCTAAATAATCATCATTTTGATCGCTTATAATTTGTATACCTTTTCTGTAAATCTCAAGACTTATCTCAAATCCTCCTCCAATTAGCCAGTATGGGTAGCATATCTTCCAGTCATATCAGCTTCCTGACACATCATAAATTTAGAAGGCTCTTAAGGCAAACCTGAAACAGGCTATTAATAAGAAGAAGAAAAAGGCTTATCTTTAAAGATCCAAAAGCCAAAAGTTTAAATCAGGAGACTTGGTATTGATCAATGCTAAGAATTACAAGGTTCCTGAAAAAAGTCATAAATTGTAACCTAAGGCATTGGGCCCATATGAAATCAGTCAACCAATGAATAATGTAGCTTATGAGCTTATATTGCCAAAAGGTTTAAAAGCTCATCCAGTTATCCATACATCTCAATTATGAGAATTTAAAGGACCAATTCCAGAAAAGCCTCTTCTACTCAACCCCAGAGAATTGTGCAAGCCTGAATATAAGGTAGAGAAATCTTGGATACTTGTGTGGTGAAGGATCAGAGATTTTTCTTGGTGAAATGGGTTGGTTACCCCAGTGAAGAGGCTACTTGGCAATCTACTGCAAACTGCGCAAAATGTCCAGATGGATAAAGAAGTTCTTTTTTGATTGGGGTAATGTAACAGTTGAGATACTCCCCAACTGACATATTGCCTTAGTTTTTGGACTCAAGTTGATCCAGGTGTTACTATGAGTAAAAGTCGTCCTAAACAAAATTGAGTTTCTGAATTCTCATTTCAGGGTTTTGAGATGGATTAAAGTCCATCTGAAACAATGATTCTGCCTGCATAAATTTTAACTCATCGCCAGGACCTCAGAAGCTAAAAGAATTAGTGAGCCATATGTGGGTTGGAAAAGCTAAATTTATAGTAAGTTGAAGCGCATAAATAAGTGTAGCCAAACTAATGCTTTCCTCAGTTTCACCTTCTAAGAATTATCAAATAAGAATAAAGGCATCCCTTATTATATATCCAATATTTCAAAAATAATTTTTAAAAAACAAACCTATTTATGGAATTAAAGAGTTCTTTTAGTCAGGAAATTGCCTCACTCCACACTTTCACATTGAGTCAGGGTTATGTTACATGGAACCAATATTTTTGCAATTATTTTCTGTGGGTTTGTTAGGTTTGGACGAAACGCACAAATCTAAAGGTGGATGTTTGGGTTGATATCCCTACTTTGGTAAATGGCTTGGTGTTTCTACCCAATTCATTTGCGTCATAATGCCATGAGCATTTGCATTACACAAATTGTATCTTCTTTAAACTGGAATTAGAATTTTTAGGGCATGCCATATCATGGAAAGTAATATAACCCTTGTACAATAAAAATTGAAGTGATATCCCAGATGCTTGAGCCAAAGAGCCTAATAGTTTACAGGTATTCTTAGGGATGATGGGGTAAAAGCATTGGGACCATCTAGTACTAAAAAATGGGGTAAAAGCATCAATTTATCCCTAATTTTTGCTCAACTTGCTGACCTCTTGTCCGTTTGCTTGCTAAAAACACCTCTTTTCTTTGGGAGTAGAGCAAAGAACTACATAAATACCATGAAGGATCTAAAGAGAAGACAAATTCTACAACATCAAACTATGAGAAGCTATCAGCCTGTTTACAGACTCCTCCAACATAGCCATAAAAGCCATTATCTCATAACTTAATGATAAAACTTTGACCACCCATGTCTTATTATAGCAAAACACTTTCTAAAAGCTGAGCTAAATTAGTGTCATGGAGAAAGAGTGCTTAGCTTTTCTCCTTATTGGTAAACATTTCCAGTCCTTCTTGTGAGCACAAACTTTACAGTTGTTAATGATCACGCTTTTTTAAAGTGGCTGCAAAACATGAAAGATTCAACAGGAAGACTAGCCATTTGGCTCTCAAACTTCAGCATGATGACATGAACATCATCTCTTGAGCCGGTGCAAAGCATATGATTGTAGATAGACTGACCCACTTGCCCATATTACATTTAGACAATAGCAAAGATGGACAGTTAAATGACTTATGCATGAAGCTAGAATAGTGGAGGACAAAGATGAACCTGTACAAAAGATGTGAAATGACACACGTGAAATACTAAAATTAGCAATGGATAAAATACAATAAAGTTGGAACCAACTGGCTACCTTACTTGCGACCTTTAGAATGAGTATCAGTTATAAAGGAAGCACAAAATACCTTAGGACATGGAGGATCCAGAAAAACTTATAAATGGATCAAGGATCAATACTATTGGAAGTAATACTGAACTCTGTAGCAGAAGCCTTAGACGCTTACTTAACTTGTAGGAAACAAATGTTGCATAAGGCCAAGTACAAGTATCAGCCAATGCCACATCAACAGACATTTCATACCATCATTTTAAATGTCATAGGTCCACTTCCTGAATTCACAGGAGAAAATGATACACTCTTGTAGGGGTTAGTTAATCTTAAAGTAGTTTGAATCAAATGCTATTTCTTCAGAGAATGCCAAGGCTACTATCATGAATTCACCTGAAGCACTTGCAAGTGCTATTATTGGGGATTCTGACATATTGGCTGATTATAATAGGTTGAGTTCATCATATTCAGTCAAGAGAACAAAAGCCTCATAAGATGCAGTAATGGACAAATATTTATTTATTAAGATTACTTAAACTAGAAAATAAAATAAATGTTATAAGATATTTGCTGAAATTGTACTTTATTTAGAAATAAAACAGTACTATTTCTAGTACTACTAAAAGAAAAATGGAAATCATGATCTATTGGAAATTTTAAGGAGATATTCATCAATCAATCCTGACTCACAAGTGGTTTGTCCATTATCACATCCCACCTGAAAATCAACTAGACCTCTTGATCTCCTGGTAATAGTTTTGTAGCATTAGTTAAATTGGCAATAACCTCAAGTAGGAGATCTTTTAATAAGACAGGTGTAGAGGTCATCTTTCTAAATTCCAAAATAAATAGCTGATTAAAATATTGTGATCTTTGGGCCACCAATGGTGGAGATATGTAAATGTGTCCTCAAAATTAAGTAAAATATTTAAGGATAAAATTTATAAAACTTATTAACTAAATTAGAGTAATTCAAGTAATTCCACAAATTTAAAATACAACCTGATGATGTAGGATCAAGCCTTAATTTGAGACTTATCAGAATATTTGGGTAGCTCAAAAGCCAAGTCCCATAGGCTTGTATCTGCTGATATTATCCCTAGGAATAAGGCTTCCACCTTGCATAGGGAGAGTTCCAACAGCTACACTAAATTTTTATATCAAAATATATTTACTATGCATGGGTGCCCACAGGTACTGAAATGTGACAATGGAAATAACTTAACTTCAAGAGTTGTGAAAATCTTAGCTACAAGAACGGGAACTAAATAAATATTATCAGCACCTTACAACCCATCAACTAACAGGAATTCAGAAAGAGCTAATGGAACATTAGTTTTAATATTATGCAAGATAACCACTATTGATCCATTACACTAGGACTAATATCTCCCAAAGGCATCGATGGCTTACTGGATATACTTCCATCATATCATCAAAATATTATCATTCAAGGCTTTATATGGAAGAGAATATGGTACCTGTATTTAATATCTTGTGAAGTTACCAGTGATAACACCAAAGCGCCTGAAAAAGCATTAAGAAGCTTAGCCCACAAATAATACAACTTTAATCAAAGGCAATGACAAAGCTAGCCAAAATGGTTACATGAGAAGGCTAAGCAGCAAATGTATCCCACTAACCTTTAACCACATATTTGATTTCAGAATTTAGTCTTGTACTATTATAATTAAATAGCACCCTGAGGAGAAAATTATTCCTATTTGGGATAGGCATATTCTTTAACCTACATATGTGTGGATGAATTCTCAATCAAGTCTTTATAAAGTGTGCAATTATCAACTATATGTTTAGCTAAACCTTATGTTAGTACTCCTCTACTGATATTCTTGAAGGGGGTGTATCAGATATCAGGATATTAGATATGATGAGAAGAAAGGTTGAGAAATCACCATATTTCAAGGCTCAGGGTCCTATTTTTTTCTCAATAACACATTTGAGCAAATTTAAAATTACAGAATTAAACAACTCTGAAAACTGACAAACAGTAAACCACCAATGTCCTTGGCCCAACCGCCCACTGCTCCAAAATGGGGCAGCAGCAGAACCCTCCCCTTATCATCTTACACCTAGTGGGGAAATTCTTTTGAACCAGATTGACCAGCCCCCTAATTCCTCAGGTCAATACATTCCCCCCAAGGATCTCACCCTCCACCTCGCATGTTCTCAAATGGTGCCTCATAGCCCCATTGTGCTCCCCAAAGCAAGATGCAATTCAGCATCCAGGTTAAATATGGCAACTTGTTCCCCTAAAACAATAAACAAATAATGGAATTAGCCCAGGAGCTTATGCAGCATGCAGGATTTATCAACTTCCATCCCTACAAGGGGTACTTTGACCTCAACTTCACTTGTGAAACTGATGCTGTAATTGCAGCCAACATTCCCCTGGTGTTCCAGGAAACCCCCATCCCAACCACTTGCACCCAGTTACCTGATGACACCACTCTTGTGGTTCAATTTTCAGGCCTCCCCACCCGCCTCCAACCTAAAACTTTATACACTGAAATGATAGCTGGGTTGTCAGTATATGGCGCTGACCCCATTTTACAATTTGTGATTCCCAACAAAGCCAACTAACTAGTGGGCCCTTGAGCCTTTGCAACCATATGCCCAATAACAAATTAAATTGCCATTTTGATTCTCCCTTGCACCATTGTCCCCTCTGCCCCCAACCACCCTTTCTGGGCCATAGTATATAAGGGGTGCATGATCTGCCCCATTTGTTTTGCCCTGGACCACTCAAAGCGGCGCTGCCCCACCATAGCCTGAGATGGAGCCCACATTCTCAACTCCACCCATGATGCTCTCATAGCTGACATAAAAACTTTTTTTGAATGGGGCACAATCCTCCCTCCCCTCTACCCAAAGTGGTAGATGCAACTGCCACAAATTCAACCAATAAGGAACTGACATGCCAAACCACCACTCCTACTCCAACAAATCAAAAGCCAGCATGGACCCCAGTAAATCCAAAAAAAACCCCACCCAGCCACCCATCCAGCCCACCCATAAGCTGATCAACCTATTGTCTTCAACCAAAATCCCTGGGATTATTTGGAGGAAGTTAATGAGTTGGGAAATCCCATCCCTGACTCAGTTGAGGCCCCAGGCCTTGAAATATACCTAAATGTAGAATATGTGGCTCAATTTCCAACTCGCTGCTATACTTTATGCTCAGATGCAGATGAATTCCAAAGTGACCACCAAATAAAGAAAAAAGAGGTTGTTGGCTCCCTTGATTGTCACCTTCTCCAAAAGGCTGTAGCAAAATCAGTTGCGGTCTTGGCCAAGGGGGTACCCACCCCTGTCCTTCCCCCCATGCAAAAGATTCATAAAAAAAGAATTTCTCCTATTCTAACAAGTTGCCCACAAGGCAGTACAAAAAGTTGCAATGGTTACAAAATTTGGCCCCAAGACTCACATTACCAGCAACAACATTGTTATCTTTACCACACTACCCAAAGCTCACCATGAGGCTGAAAAAGCTCTTTCAAAATATATCATAACCCTCCTCATAGCTATATTCAAGCTTTCCGAGCCACTTTGCTACTTTGACCCCCATTTTGAGGATGCACCCACACCCATGCTTTCAGTGCTCTGCCATACACTGTCCAACACAGAGGAGGAAGATGAGCTTCACAATCCTGACTCACCCCCTATTATGGATGCATAGCAGTTTACTGCATCTGACCTGGTTGGTTAATTTTAGTTTTTATTTTTTTTATTTGATTTGGTTTGAGTGATATGCTTGTCTCTTTCTGTCATTTAAATTATACCATAGTATAAGTTTTGCTCCTTGGAGCTCAGTATTGTCTGTCCCCTGGTCAACTTGCCTTAGTTAAATAAAAAGTTATGATGAGAAGAATATTGATCAATTGAATTCCTCTAGAGAATTGATGCCTAGACCTAAGAATAAGATTAAAAAAAATCTCATTGATTAATTTATATAGGAAAATCAATAGTTAGTAGGGCTCAATTCAATATTAGGAAAATTCTATCAGACTATTTTGAGCCTAGATACCCCAAGATGAAATCCTGCTTAAAATAAAATAAAGGATCATTGAAATATCAGGTGACCTTTACACTAGGTAGCACATGAGGCAGTAAATAAGATATACTCACAAAAGGGTAAGAAGAGAGAACCTGACCAACAATTGACCTAAGTGATACCAAGTCTTTCCAACTTGGTATATACAATATACCTAGACTCCCTTTGAAAATATGCTGCAAAGAGATTGTACAATCTGGAAGCAATGCCTGACCAAGAGCCTCACATCCAGCTTCCTCCTTTCACTAATTTTATCATCTTTTTCCTTATATGGTTAATATTATTTAAATATGATATATAAAACCTCCTATTTTATACTAAAATAAAGTTATGGCATTATTTTTATACCTCTTTTGATACTTGAATTCAATAAGTCCTATTACCATACCTACCATAGGATGAATACTTTAGCTGATGGGACCTAAGCATGAGTTGGCATCCTCAAAAGTAAATAATATACTTGTTGTGTGCCTTAGACTACTTTAAGTATTGACTGTCGGGATTCTTGGGTATAGCACCATTGAGACACAAAAACAGAAGTCCAACAATATTTCAAATTCCTTTGCAAATTAAAAAGTTCTATTACCCATAGTCATATATCAAAAATTTAAAGTCATTGCTTAACAAGTTAAAGTTTGACACTTGTTTTCTCCAAGAAACTAGTGGTTATTGGGACCATCAAGTATTAATAAAAAGAAACATATGGTTGTATACTGCCAATACCAACTTTACTAACATTTGGCTATATATAATATCAATCTTGTCAATTCTACTTGGGATAAAGTTTTTTGTTCTAATGTAATTTATAGTACTTCCGTAAAGATCTAAAAGTAAGCTCATATTAAGACTTTATCATCTATCTATATATAAAAAACAAAGTTGTGTTAGTTAAACCATTTATAACTCAAGAACGGCTGGACCCCCCCTTGGGTTGGGACCATCTAGTACTAAAAAAAAGAACGGCTGGACCGATTTTTATGATCTTTGCTTTGTTGGATTTGTCTCCGCCCCGAATAGCAGAATAACTATTAAAACATGGGAAAAATATAGTAAAATAAAAAATTTTATATGTAACAAGTGAAAATTCTATATATACTTCGATGGTATTCGCTATATTGTTACAGCTGAGCAGTTTGATATTCAGCTAATTTGATATTTTAAATGGTTTTGTTAAGTGGTTAGTGGTCATTCGGATATTTAACAAGTTTATCTAAATCAAAACTTTGAATTAAAAGTCCAATTGATTTTAAAAATACCTCCTCTAGCATAATCGGCTCAGCTTTTGGCTCTAAACTTCAACTCTATAAAAGGTCAGTTGTTCGAATCCTGGCGTAATCTATATATATAAAAGCAAATGTGTATGTGTGTGTGCGCGATGCCCAGCCAAAAATAGAGCATGTAGAGCTCTGAAAATTTAGCTATAGGTGGACGGGAGGGGGTCCGTGTGCACCTTTGAGCCCGATTTTTAATTTTCATAGTAAAATAAAAAGCTTTATATGTAACAAGTGAAAGTTTTATATGTTTTTAATGGAAATTGGTATATTGTTACGGCCAAGAAGTTTGATATTCGGTTGATTCGGTAGTTTAAATGGTTTTGTCGAGCGGTTGGCGGGTTTGTGTTGATTAATAAGCTTAACGGTTTAAATAATGTTAGTGATTGGTTGATTTAATAAAGTTGATTGGTTTTGGTAAGTAGTTGTGATTTTGGTTGTTTCGATACATTTAGTTTTGGTTTACGAAGCGGTTGGTGATTGGTTGATTTTTAATTTAATGGTTTTAGCTAAGTGGTTTAGTGGTTTAGTTAATTCGATAGGTTTAATTGGGTATGGCTGAATGGTTGGTAGATTTATATTGATTCAGTATAATTTGATTACTTAATTTTATTGATAACCATCTACAAATATAAAAAATATAAGATTATCAGATGAACTTTAAGCCCACAAACAAATCTGTGTAAACTGGGTATCAACAAGAATTAATCTTAAATTTTATTTACAAAAGAATCAGTATATTAATTTGTTTATATAGATACATTATCTCGAGCAAATAACCAAAAATCACCAAACTTGGCACAAGTATTCTATAAAGTTTGTGAATGGAATGCTAATATGTAATTGTTTAATACAATCATATAAGTTTAAACATCAGTTCTATATAAGATCTAGAACGTATATTTCTTTTTACTTTATTTGAGGTATACTGACCAGGGGACAGACAATACCAAAATCAAAAAATCTGAATAAAAATGAATGAAAAGAAATAAAACTACTAACCAGGTGGGGAGTGGAAACCACTAACCCACCATGGCAGAGGGTGAGGGGGGTTGGGGGGTTGGTCCTCAGACAGATGTGCCCCAATCATGGGATTTTAATTAAAGTAGCGGATCAAAGCAGAGAGCCAGGGTGTTGGGGTATCCACGTAGTGGAGGTGGAAGTCAGCATAGTACAAGTTTTCTACCTCATCATTAATATTAGCATGGTAAAGTGCTTCAATAAATACTATGACAAGAAATTCAGCTTCTTTGTGGGCTTCAGGAAGTTGGAAAAAAAGGGAGATACTGTGGTGGGTGATTTTAGCCAAAGGGTTAAATGTGGTAAGCATTGCAACATTCATGACAGCAGCTTCAGCATCATCAAATAACTTTGAGATGTTGCTGCATGTAGATTTAGGGAAGTTGGGGGGAAGAAGAGGGTGGGCAGGCCTAGCTAGAACTGAGCCACTGATTGGGCTACTGCTTTGCATAGGGTTGGGTACTGGGGAGAGGCTACTGCAGCTAAGGTGAGCTGGTAGTCACTTTGGTAGGGGGCTGCATTGGGCTGAGGAATGAAATATCTAGGGGGTGGGGTTTTATCAAAGTCAGGAAGGAAAAATTCAGCCTGACCATAAATATATTAGCTGAGAGGTTGACTAGAATACTCACTAATGAGAATGTTACCTGATTCATCAACCTCTGCCAATAGGTCCTATAGATTTTAGTTTATAAGAATAGTGGTATTAGAAGTTAGGTGGGTAGAAGTGGGCAAATAGGTGGGTGTGAAGGGTGTGAAGGGTGGTCCAAGCCTAGCTCTGATTGGCTGGGATGGGTTTAGGTGGGAGAATATAGCTAGAGGATTTGGGGGGCCAATTTTCTATTCTAGCCCATTGAACAAGATTGGAGGGTGGGAGGGGGCAGCAAAGTGCCTCATACAGAACCTGCAGAGGGGAGCTCTGAAGCCACAGCAGCAGAAGTGGTATATGTGCAAGCTTTTTTTGTATAGTTGAGCCCAAAGCATAGGGGAAAAATCTGCTGACTATTATTGACCCAAGCCTAAAAGAAATGATTCAGCGCTGCTGTGATACTAGCATGAAGGAGATTTGGTGGGCTATGGCAGGGTAGTTTGGGATGATAGTGGTAGTTGTATGAGGGGCAGTGAGTTGCTCCACACCAGAGGGTACTGCAAAGATGAGGTTGGGCTGAGTGCTATAAGCTATAAGCCCCATGACCAACTGGTTATATAAAACTTGGGGTGGGAGGTGGGACAGGAGATTTGTAAATGATATCACCAGGGTGGTATCCAAAGGGAGATGAGTATGGGTTGTGGGAATAGGGGTATTTTTATAAATTAAAGGAGTAATCACTGCTACTGCAGTATCCTCCTCTGTTTGAAACCTGATATCAAAGTAGCCCTTAAATAGGTAGAAGTTGATAAAGCTAGCTGGCGCAAAGGCTGCAGTGGCTAGGTTGATAATTGCCTTGTTGGCATATGGGAATAAATGCCCGTAGTCAACATGGAGGCAAAATTGAATGGCAGAATGAGGGAGGGTGAGTGGATGGGGGTGAGAAGGGTGGATGCATGCCAGGTGAAGCGCTAAGTCCTATGGGGGGACAAATCAGCCAGACAAGGTGGGTGGGCTGTTTGAGCCCATCCAAATGCATTTGCCTGCTGGGTGGAAAATGCTAAGTGGTGGAGCACTGCTGCCCCACACTGAGGTGGCAGGCGTCGGAGCTGAGGACATCAAATAGGAAATGGGTGTGGCCAGATGGCGGTGGATAAACAAACACTTTTTTAAATAAATTGCTCAAAAGTGAGTTCGAGCAGTAAGAAAGACTTTTTTAGAATGTATATTTCTAATGGTAATTATATAGCAATTTGGCTGTGTATTTTCATATTCATTTAATTCAATAGTTTCATAGGCTTTGATATTTAGTTGGTAGTTTTTGGCTGTTTTGTAAGTTCAATAATTGTTTTTGCTGAGTAGTGGTTTATTTTTTGGTTGATTCAATAGGTTCAATAGTTTCAGATAAGAGATTGATGGTTTAATTAATTTGGCAGACTTAATAGATTTTAGCTAAGTGGTTGGAGGTTGGAATTTTTAATAGGTTTAATTGTTTCTGAACTTATTGATAGCTATCTACCAATATAAAAGCTAAAATAATTTAGAATCTGATTGATTTGATAAGTATTTTATTTGGCCGAGTGGTTGATGCTTTTTGGTCGAATCGATAGGATACAGTTTAGCTTTGGAGGTGATTATTATTGGTTGATTTGATAAGTTCAGTTAGTTTTAGCTGAGTGGTTGGTCTTTTTGGTTGCTTCGATTGAGCAATTAGATTTAGCCGAATAGTTATTGCTTAATTATATATAAAATCTAAATTAATCAATTCGAATCACCTGAAATTCTATAGACATTGTAGCGAAGCACGGGTAACTCCGCTAGTTTTCAATATTAACAAAAGTTGCAATGCTATGTTGATTGATGTTAGAAAATGGGATTTCCTGGCTGTACTATATTTGATTGTTTATTGGCTCTCTGTTTAATTACATGAATTTGCATTGGAAATTCCATGTGGATTTGCTGAAATAGGCTGCTATTCATTCGTTTTCGATTCGGCTTGGCTAATATTTATACTTTCAAACTAGATAGATTTAAATTTATATTTTAAGAATTTAAGTCAACCGGATAGGATATTGACCTGCAGGTGAAATACCTCATAGACCCAATTAATCAGACGCGCGACTGCCATTCAGTGTGCAAACAAAAAAGGATTCAAGAGCTAATAATTTCATTACATCTCACTAGTTTCTCAAATTCAAAACGACTCACATCTGTATAGCTACTGTTCCAGCTTTAAGCTGAGCATACCAGGATGGCATGCTTTATTAAGCTTCACAAGTTTGCCGACACTCTAAAAAACGTGGAGATTGATGTTCAAAAAAAGGACAAACCAAAGTTTGATAGACATCAGGCTTTGTTAAGAGTTCTATGCGCTCCTATAAATTCTACAGATCTTTATGCTTTAACTGGAGTTCTTGGCGCATTTTACCCGATGAAGAAAACATGGTTCCAGGGGTACGCTAGCTCTTTTTAGTTCCTGGTTTGGTTATTTATTTTGTTTCTAGTTGGAATGTGTTGCAATTGTCGAGGATGTAGGGTGTGACGTTACCAAAGGTATCAGTCAAAAGTTTTTAATTCACCGCTTTAGTTACAAAAGGACAAAGAGTGGTACCTATTCTTATGCCCGAATTGCCCACTATGGGGGTGGGAAGTTGGCAGGAGTATCTAGCTATATCTGAAGATCGATTGATTGTAAATTTAAAAGTTTTTAGTGTTTAACCTATTTTAGCTTGTTCCGGAGGGCGTATCAGATGAAACGGCTGCACAATTTTTTGTAAATCATTTTACCCCTTATGCACTATTCAAGACTGCCAAAATACCAAAAGTAACCTCGGTTTTTATTTACATATTTATTTTTAAATAGGGGGAATGGTTGATACAGAACGCCGCATCAGGCGTGGTGGGACGCCAAATCATAAAGCTAGCAAAACATTTTGGAATTAATGTAAGTCATAACATATTAGGTTCATTTTAACTATTTTTATGAAGGTTATAAATTTGGTACGCCAACATAGCCAAGTTAAAGACCTTGAAGTTTATGGCGGAGAAAACATTTTGTGTATTGAAGAAAATAGCAGAATAATTAGCAGCATCGTCAATATTACAAAAGCCAAGCTCGCATATGCAGGATTTGATGCTGTAGGTTGGGACAATGGTGTTATAATTTCAAATTCTCTTGCGCCGGGGAAAACAGCATACCTTTATGGACTCATGGGTGGCCTAGAGGTATTTTTATAGCGGTTCGCTAATTATTGTAGCTTAAAGTATTTTCACATTCTATTTTATTTAGAAATGTCCGCTACGAAGGATTTTGGATTGTTAGATATATAAAGAGAGAGATTTCTCAAAAATAATAGAAACCTCTAATGAGCTCATGAATCTAATAAAAGATGGCGTTGTTGACTCACTTACCGGAACAAAAATGGAGTTTTCACAGATAAAAGATGCCATAGCTGCTGCCCAGTCTCCTTTAACCTCAAAGATACTTTTGGTTCCTAAACTTGAAGAAAAAGCTGTTCCATCTCCGAAGGATGATATCTCTGTATTAGAGGAAACTTTATCGAAATCATTAGTTATCTGATTGGCACTAAATTTTTGGGCTTGACAAATACAGTTTACTATATTTTCAGTGTTTTGTTCAGCTTTATAGATATTTAGCTTTTATATATATAATTAGATTTTAATCTCAAAAGCGATAAAGCATGATTGTTTATAGAAGTCACTATTAAAATTTAATGAAAAGGCGTGGCTTATTTAAATAAATACGGCAGCAAAAAAGTTTTTAGCTGTATTTGGAATAATTACTCAAGCTTGTACTTGGGTGCTTTGGGAATTGAGTGCCACACAATAAGCATGGTTTTAAGACAACATTGACAAATCACGCACCCTTACTTCACTTGGATTTAATCGCACGTTGTAGCTTTCATTTTGAAGTAGTGGAATTAATGTTGCTTTGCTTAACCCGCCAGGACTCGCGATATGAGATGTTCTACGTTCTGCCCTAACGAGCAATTTTTAGTTCATTATCATAAATGTTCGTTGCGCTCTTTGAGCTTTATGATCTTCACTAAGGGCTGGAAACAGTATCAGTGACATTAGATGCATCTGAGCCCAGCTAGCAGTATTTTATCAGCTTATTTCATCTAGTATGAGAGATAAGCTCATTGCATACGTCCTAGTGGGTTAAAGAGGTTACCTTTCCTTTGAACTGACTATGAAATAACATCTATCATGGTTTGCTTTCGAAAAGCCAATGAGCCTGCATTAGAGTATTCTTATTAAAAAATAAACCTGAAGCCATTTTAAAACAAATAAGACCAAATAGATCTATATCAATATAACCATCAGCTGCGACTATTTAATCGATATTGAGATTTCTTGAGGTCCACTATGTTTTAGCAAACCATTTAGTTCTAATAAAATTAAAATTTTAAATTTATTCGAGGTACGCCGACCAGGGGACGGTAAAATTAAAATTTACTTCCCAAAAGATTAATTAGTCAACTCAGTATTTTCATATATTATATATCTAATATTGAGATGTTTTATTTTATAGAATAGAAACTTGGAAAGAGAATACAAACATTTGTATAGTTTTAAGCAAGCGATCATTTTATAGTCATATTTTTGGCACTTTGTTTTTTTAATTTATAACTTTGAAACATATAACATGATTCTTTTTATATATCGGCAAGAAGGGTCCCCTGACCATCTAGTACTAAAAAAAGAAGGGTCCCCTGGTCCCGTTGGGACCATCTAGTACTAAAAAAAAAAGGGTCCCCTGGTCCCCTTGCCTTGAATAAAATAGTTCAATTTATATAGCAATTTACTCCGAAACTTGGCTTCTTATCTTTTGTGATTATATTTTATAATATCAACATAGCAATATCTTGAGGTTTGGTAGCATAGCGGGGTGGTTCCTGCACCACTCTGGGTTGGGTTTTGATTAAAAACAGGTTTGAAACCAGCACAGGCTAAAAAACCTCAGCATGGTATATTTGTCCTAAGGTTGACCTGCCTCGTTTACTAAAATATATCAATATCCTCTTAAACATATATTAAACTTTATGTTTCCATATTTATAGCTTAGTCAAAATTGAACGTTGAGGACTCTTCCCAGTAATAATTACAGCCAGTGTGCAGAATAAGCCCAAGTCCAAATAATCATTAAATTGTATAGTTAGTTGTATTCTTTGAGTTTTAAAAGCCCTGAGGGGCTCCTAGTGCAGGCAACTATTATGGGATTAAGGCCTGGGGTACTGCCCCCACCATACCAGGACTGTACAAACCTAAGCACCACCAAACATGGGCTCAACTGTGATTGGGAGTAGCTCACGCTACCCCCTAAACTGACATAGGTACACCCTGTTTAAGTACTGGACAGCTCATCAGCACCAGCCAGGACAGGTGGTATGTCTCTCATCCCCCATGCAGGGGACAAGACCTGATGATACCCAGGTTTAAGGCCCCTGAGGGGGGAGGAGCTAAAGCCCTCCCCTTTGTCACCTTCTTTTTTAGAGAAGTTGTGCTCTTTGGCCCCTTTTTGTCAAGGAAGCCTTAGAGTCCTTTCAGATCTGCTATCACTTCCTTGCATGATCCATTTTGCCACCAGCTAGCTCATGCCAACTGAACCAGCAGCTAGCCAAACTTCAGGCTAACTCAACAAATTGTGGCATTTATTGTAGGCAGGTGCACCAAAGTGCAGCCAATCAGAATTACCCCCCTTGTCCTGGGGTCCACACCCATGCAACCCCAGCTCATGGGGAGGCCATTTAACTGGTACCATTCCTGACTTGTACCACCCTTCCTGCTCATATTCTCCCCCCAAGGAGTGGTAGACACCTGCAATAACAGGTCAACACAAGACTCATACTATCCTGCACCTCTTTCAGGCAATACAGGACCTAACCAATATGCCTCTCTGGGTTCTGGTGTTAGCTACTCACCCATGTTTCCACAGGCTTTCCCCAGTTGTGCCATGTGAAGGCCCCAGCTTACCTTAATTAGCTCACCAGTTAATTTTATTCTGATTTCAGTATTAATTGACACTAGATAGATTATTTATAAAATGTACACCTAATACTATTCAATGGTAAATATAACTTATTCTCAAAGATTTAATAAAAATTTAGTATTAAATTATTGCAACAATAAAAAGACTAAATCTGATATTAAATTATATATTATATTTTATTATGTTTTATTTCAGTATTTTACAAACATGTATTCTAATTTTTATATATCTAAAATATTTAATTAGGTTGCTTATTTTTTAGACGTTTTCTAAAACTCATAAAAAATAATTAAAATGATCTGATAAGTTTTATTAGAACTTTAAACACAATGAATTGTGTAAGAACAATTTTTGAAAGACACACCTTTTTATACTAAGAGTTAATCAATATAGACCCTCTATTTTATCACTTTTTCCCTTTAATTAAAAAGCTAGTGATGAGGGTAGGATACTTCAGTGATAGAATATGGACCCTCTACCACTGCCTCTCTGAGTTTGATCCAGGTCAATGAACTTTGGATAAGGACAATTATGACTATGTTGGCATTGTGCACGAATGCTCAAACTGAGATAGCGAATAGCAAAGGTGGTCCATGGAGTTCTTGGCTTATCATATGCTGCACATGGAAGTTTTCTAGATTTTATCCTCCTTTCCAATTCATTAGATTTCCCCTTAATTGATGCAGTATCATCCCCAGTTCAGCCCACCTCAAATGAAATTTAAAAAAATTTAAAAATCTAAGTTTAAGAAGCTAGTGATATTCAAAACTTGGCACACATTTCTTTATAGCTATAAATATAATGTAGAAACCCAACTAATTTAATTCCACATTTTTGAAACATGATAACTCTGACTTTTATGTTTTTTATATTTTGTTACTGAATAATTTTACTTTATATAATCATATATGTATTTTTTTAATTTCTTGTATGCAACTAAGCATGATAGCATGTTATGATACTTTAGTATGAATATTTTTTCCATGGCTAAAATTCCATATGATTTGTCCAAACTATCTTCTATTACTAATGTCCCTGTCTAATAGTATAACCCTAGATCTTCATCATCCTAATATTCATGACTACTTTCTCTCAAGGACTAATGGTACCTGGTACATAATAATCCACCTTATCATAATACCTCATGTCATCCTATATATGTAATCATTATGTTTTACATGGAAACCTTTCAATACCACAAACTAAATATATAAATTTATCTGTTTTAGATTGTTTTTAACCTTATTTAGAAAATTAGTAATAAAAATAAAAATTTATCTTGGTCACTCCATTGAAGCTTACTAAGCTAGTAGATTATAACTATAAGAGCAATCACTTCTAGCCACTATTAAATGCTTTACTCCAGAATAATAACCATGTTAATAATTATCAACCCCCCATGCTATCATGATCACTGAACAAACCATATATAAATGCGATGGTTTGTCTATATAGTGTCATCAGCTACTAAAATATATTTAAATTTATTTATAATCATCTATTAGACTATTGTCACCTTTAACATATTTTCACTATGTCAGATAGCAAATCTTTTTATTATTTTAATACTTTATCTAGAAACTGGTAGGGTAGCTTTTTTTAAGGCTAGCAAAAATTACAACTTTGAAAATATTACAGCACCCAAAATATTAATATGGCTACATGATCAAGAGATGATGCAGCTAGCTCTCAGCTGACCTTAATTGGTACTTAATCTACATTTCTACTCTATTCACCTACCATTTTTAGAATTTTAGAATTAGTCAAATAAATTTATATGAGCAATTTTTGTCTTGTAAGTTTGTCTAAAGTATTACTTGATTTTAAATATACATAAAACTTTCCAATTTATAAATTTTATCTTACTATAAAAAGTTTAACAGCAAGTTTCATACTATTTTCTCAATTAAAGTACAAAGCAGCATATGTTTCTATTGCCATAGGTAGTGACATTTTTACTGAAATTTAGTGAACTAACAATTTACTTACAAAAATGAATATCTATAATACCAAGGGACCTACAAAAACCATTGAGGACCTTTTCAATGATACTGGAATAAAGTGAGTTGTAGACACTTTCTGTAAATCCAGATTCTACATAATTCTAATGATAGAAATCAACCCAAACGTTATTAGAAATCTCAAATCCAAAAAAATGGGTGTGGTACTTAATATTATTAGCACCAAGCTGCTGAGTTCCAAACAGGTACACGTGATGTTCACATAACAGTGACTTTTGGATCCAACCTACTATTTATTGTTTCTCAGGTACTTATGTGTTCACAATGAAACAGGTAGAGATAGTTACATTTTTTTGAATGATTGAAGTATTCTTAAGATCAACTCTTCCATGGGACCATCTAGTACTAAAAAAAGATCAACTCTTTCCTTAAGCAGGCCCTTCTTCTATTATTCAAATAAATAGAAGTAAGTAAGAGCAAGAACATTTCATGAAAATCCTTCTAACTTAAAATAAAATGATTTTTTTACCTAAATGGAAAATTTTGGAAGTATGTAATGTAATATAGATTAGAAAGCAGAAAATAATTGGAAAATGGAAATTTAGACATATTAACACATGTTAATCTTCTTACACATCCACTTTGTGGACTGGACTAGAAATTTCAATATTCTTAACCCTCTCAGAGCATCTGTAGATATCTTCTTTTGGCTCTTTTACTTGATTACTGTTGTCCATTTGGGTATTCTTTTTGTAAGTACAATTAAATTCAGAATATATTTTGTAATGCTATTCAGGAATATTTGTGGTATCACAATATTTATAGGTTTTAATTGATTGGCACATGAGGATATCTACTCACTTGATCTGTTGTCTTTGGATCATCATTCATATCTTTTTCATGTTATGTCAACCAATCATCTATGTAAAAGTGTTTAAATGTTGAGTTGTCAATGTTCAGATTGTTTACAAACTCCTAAGGGAACTCATTTACCTCTGGTGTATCATCATCTTTAGGGATCTTCAGGTTGCCTTAAAGTCTTATTTAATCCTCAGGCTTTCTTTATTTTATAATTGAGAAATTATTTCTGTTCACTTAAGTAAACTCTGCAACAAAGAAAACATAGATGGCTTAGTTTAGTAAGCTGCATTTTTTATAAAGATAAACTTTTCATTTCAAATGAATTATAAATGGTTATATAGCCCTTATTTAACCATATGATTTAGGCGTTTTAAACTTTATTTACTATTTAGATATTATATTTAAAGACCTCATAATCAAAGATCAATTGAACTAAGTTGAATATCTTTTTTGATCTAATCTTGCGTTATTTGTAGATTTATTATAATAAAATAATTGTATCAAGAATTTGCCTATAATTGTTGCTTTGCAAAATTACAAAATCAAATACTTAATCAAATCTGATATCCTATTAGAGTTCACTAACGCATATTAGTTAGAAAAACTATAAAATGTTAATAATTTAAGGGATTTTCTCATTTTGTTTGATCAGTTTTATATTTTCTTTATTCCTGTTTAAAACAATAACAACTGCCTTGGGCACTTCTTTTTATACATTATAAAAGCTTTAGCCAGATTGTACGTTATTTTTAGAGAACTAAAAGAAAAGTTTCATGTGACTCACTTTTCTTTGTATGATACTATATAAATTTCTAACCAAATATTTGATTTTCTTTTTGTTTTTTTTTGCAAAGTTTGCCCTAGTACTTTTGAACTCTTTAATAAAAAGCGTCTATATGATTAGTTGAATTTTACTTGCCTTAGTTTAAATTTCCTCCTCATAAAAGGCTTTATAAATATTCTTAAAAATTTTACTACTCAGAAAAACCTGAACATTATATGATTCATGACACCATATGTTTTAACTTCCTCTCTCATTAGATGCTAGCTTCAAGATTAAAATAAATAAATGATCTTCCTTATAATTGCACTTAAACCCATAAAATCCTATACTTAGCGCCTTCCCTAACATCTCCTCAGTGTAATTTCTCTTTATGAAAATAATTGGTTGCTCTCATTATATAATGAATAAAACTCCTAAAAAGTTGCTTACAATTTTAGAAGCCTTTATACAACCTACAAAAACTCTCCTAATTATAAGGACTACAGCGTATTTGTCCACCTTGTTCATGGTGACCTTCCCTTGTCTAATATTTGCAATCAATAAAAAGACAATAACTTTTATCTGAACTTTATAAAGAAGATGATAATATCTTGTCTGCGCAAGTCTAGATACTATAGACTCACCCTCTATCTGAATATTCTAACTTAACACATTGTTGACCAGAAATTTTACACAGAAACTGTATCATGTCACCAGTTTATTACTTTGTAATTGAATATGGAAGTAAAGTAAAACATTCTAAACAAACTCCAATAATTTTTGTTTAGACTGAACAAAATGAAATAAAATTTTGGACATATTTTTATATAACTTTTAAAATTTTTGTTTGGTATCACAATGTTGACTGGTGATGAATTACCTTGTCGCCAGTCAACAATGTGTTAATGCAACCTGCTCAGCTGTTTTTTCTATAGTATTCCATAATAACCCTTCAACCTCCCCTAATTATAAAGGAGAATTCTAGTCCATGAAGCTACTCAATGAAGATGCAGCTAAAATCTTTATAGAATAGATATTGATTGTAGCTTCTATAAAGCAAATAGCTTCACTGTAAAATTTCAAAGTAAGATTGCTATCACAAAACCCTATAACTTGGCCAAATATATTCTTATTTTTTTTCTACCAACTTTGCTGATTATAACACCGTTTTTCTTGACAATGGTAAGGACTGAAAGTTTCATCCTAGATGGATTAAACACCGTATGTCATGCACTGTTTTATTCCATGAAATGCTCTGTAATTTTATAATAAAATTAGAGAAAATCAGTAAGTACTTCTTAAAACTGAGCGCCATCACCTACCTATCTTAATTAAATCCATCACAGCTATATAATTAAAGTCTAATCTCAATACACTTAAACTCTTTTAACAGTTTAGCAGATTTTTACTAAAGTTTCTTTAACTCCCTTATGTCCTCCTATTAATATGCATGTCAGAGCTCATTTAATAGAAAATTAAAAAAAAATCTTTTTAACTATGTCCTCACAATGAACTTTGCTGTTATAAGCAATAATAAAAGTGTTAAGGACTAACCTTTTTTATAGGTGGGTAAGGCAGTGTACATTTTGGGGTTTCTAGAGTTTTTTTGGCTAGTTGTTTGAAGAACTAAATATTTATTAGTCATATTAGCATCAACATGCTTCCTATTGTGATTATTTGTCACTAGGGAAAATGCACTTTAACAGCAAGTTAAACTAAACAAGATATAGTAAAGCTTACCTTCTTTACTTAAATGAGGGTCATTTATAATTTTTGAAGGGACACGACTTAATTCAGGATATCAGCCTCTTTTATTGGAAAGATCTTCCTCATTCCTCTAGGGAGCATTGTACTTAGCTTTTGATGAGACTGACACTTTTTACTTGATGAAGGAGTTTCAGCTTTTATTGTATCTTTTGTATCATTGGAGAGTAAGGTCCAATCAACGGATTCATTGGGTGGTGGTTTCCGCTGATTTATGGCTGACCCTTCAGAGGTTTAGTTTATAACTAAACATATTTAACTAGGTCTTACCCAAAAATGCCCCCTCACGATCTTGACAAGGGGTACATAGCTCTAGAGAAACTGTCCATGATTCAGTTAACAATAGTTCCCATATTGATGAAGGCAATCTTGTAATTGAAACAATGGCAAAGTATCACTCAATATGGTCCAGAACACAATAGTTAAGCTTAAGAGCTCTTCCTCCAGGTTGGTGATTGTAGAAGAGTGCTAAGTCACTCAACTGATTTTCAGTTATGAGGGGGTTTAGCATTCTTGTTCAGTTTCTCTTCTGGTAATACTCCCTAGGGTTTTTGTCATTGGTGCCTGTAGTCTAAAAACTCCTCTGACAGTATTCTCATAGCAAGATCAGCTGTTTAAAGGGTAGAAGATTCCAATATGGGCTGAACGCTAGAGCTTATCATGAGATCCAAACCATATAGAGCTTTAAATGGTGATAACCTAAAAATCTGAAGATATCTTACTTGGTAAGCCATCAAAATCCAGGAAGATATTTGTTCCATTAGTACAGACTTATTTGGGCATTTTTAAAACGTGAAAATAATTATACCTTTAGCTTTCTCTATGGTCCCATTAGTGAAGGGTGATAGGGATCTGTAAAGGCTTGATAAGTCAATATCTTCAAATTGAGTTCAGTTAGTACCTGGGATACAAAGTATGTACCATTATCTGACAAGATAATTTTTGAGATACCATGTCATGTGAAGACTTGTTTAAGTAAGAATGATGCAGTTGCCTTAGTGGTGGCTGAGACTACTGCTGTGGCCTCAGCAATTTCGTGAAGTAATTGATGGTGAGGATAGTATATTGGTGTTTGTACATGGTAGTAGTCAAGGGCCCAATCACAACAATACTGACGTTAGCAAAAATTAAGTTTGGCCCAATGACTTGATGTTGATAAATTATATTGGAAGGACCTAGACTAGTGCAAATTATGCAGGTCTCAATAAAATTGTGGATGAAGTTACTCATCCTTTCCAAGTAACTTTGATCCTTAATCTTTGGTAGTTTTTCTGTAGGGTACCATGACCCACAATGGTATGCACCTCCAGGACGATTGAGATCCTAGTTGAAGGGAATAAGTAATGACCAGGACATCCCTACGTATTTATAAGGTAACCAACCTTTAACTTACGTTTGATTTGTCATTCATTTTAGTTGTTCTTAAATCTTAGGGGTCTCTCAATACCACATCTCAGGTCATCCAATAAGCTCTTAAATTTGATCTTCTTTGGCATCATATAATGCTTTATAAATAATTGGGATAACCCATTGGCGTTATGATAAAAACTACCACCCAGTGCACAATAGAAAATTGTAGATTTGTTATTTGAGGGACCATTGCACAAGTCTCCCTTTCAGATCCTTCATTTTTGCAACTGCATTAAAACACATGATCAGTTACAATTGTAAAGTACTTCCCATAGAGGAAGGGGAGAAAATTCTTATTGGCCAATAGAATAGACAGACACTCCTGTTCTGTATCACTATAGTTTTTTCCACCTTGGTCAGAGTTCTATTGAAGTAAGCAATAGGATGATTAACTTGGTTTGAGTCAAGCTGCACCAATATTGCTCAACTTTAACATCACTGGAATCCATGAACAGGATGAATAGCTTATCAAATTTGGAGGGTATGTACAAAAGAAGAAAAAAGCATCTCTCAAGGAGTTAAAAACCTGTTTTTGAGATTCTTCACAGCAAAACAGAATCTCTTTGTGAAGTGAATATATTAATGGCTCATTGAGCTAAGAAAAAGAAGAATTGTTAGTAGTAACTGACTTTTCTTAGAAAGACCTGTATATTGTGCAAGATTATTTCAAGGGACATTTTTTGTATAGTAAAGATCTTGTTAGGCAATGAAGTGATTCCTTCACATGTAACCTTGCACCCCAAGAATTCTATTCTATTCTGGAAAAAACTACTCTTGACGGGCTTCATTATCAAGGAAGATGCTTTCATGCAATCAAAAACTTTTCATAGGTGTTAGATGTACATTAAAAGCTTGAGAGAACACAGTAACATCATCCAAATAGACTAATACAAAAGACTTTCTGAGCCCTCAAGAATACCATTCATTGTCCATTAGAAGTTTGCAGGGGCGTTGCATAACCTCTGGGGCATGATGGTACACTTGATAACCCTTCAATGGTGATTAAAGCGCATTTCTCTCTGTATAAAGGCACAAGTTTAATCTGCCAAGATCATTTGGAAATATCCATGTCAGAGTGAAACTGGGATCCAACCAAAATCTAAAGAGATCCTCAATATAAGGTAGTGGTAACTGTCCTTCCAAGTTATTGCATTCATTTTCTAGCAAACTATTATTAACCAATGTCATCCATCCTTTTTGTAAGCCAACAGTAAGTGATAAGCCCAAGGGCTCTGAGAAGGCTTTGGTAGGCTGGCTATAATAACTGTTTAATTTCTTAGTCGCTTAATCTTCTTCAACTCTATATTTCTGATAGGTCCTGGCCCATATGGTAGAGAATTACCAGTTTGAACCTTGCGTTGGACCCTCATCATCCCAAAGATGTTGTTTCCCTTATGAAATATGATGGCGTATGCCTCATTTAAGTAATCGTAAAATTGGCCTAGTTCAAGAGTAAGAGCTTCACCAAACTTTACCTCTACTCACGCTAAGTTAGGGGTTTCATCAAGTTCTTTGTTGGTCTGAGAACCACAGGCAAAATGGATTAACTTAATCAAATTGGTAGAGTGTGGATGTAAGTAATCAGATGATTTTGAGTCACAGTCTGGGTTTAAATGGTAAAATTAGACATCAATATGGTAATAGGTCCTCAGTATTGGGGGCAAGTATGCCCAAATAGGTCATAGGTTCGCTTACAAAAGAGCTGGTCATACCATAAACCTCCAATAGATGAGCTGAAGATATAATAATTTGGATTCCCATTTCCACTAGAACTTGAGATATCAAGGAATAAAAACTTTTTGACATGGATAAATACACTAAATCTTATGCATTGACTGTGGAAGGAGGTAACTTAGTCTTTGGTCCTATTACTAGGTTTGTAGCCGCTCAATGGACTTGACATGCTCTAATAAGCAACTTTGGGTTTCTCCTCCATTTCTCCTTAGTTATGTTCTGAATGATGAGTAATACGCTTACCCCAATATGAAAAAGTACAGAGCTTTGTGGCTTACCTTGACGTCAAATTAAGCCATGGTTTGCGTGCCTATGAATATATCATAGCTATTTTTGTTTAAGACATTCGCTGAGGCAGAAACTACTAAGGACCTGAATTAGATGGTAAACAATGAGTAAGCCCCAAGGGACCTAGTTCAGGAGGTCCAGTGGTTCCATATTCTGAAGTATATTACAATTATGGCAAACTTAGTACGCTTCATCAGGAGGGATGAGATAACCTTGGTGGGGAATTCATAGGTCAAAAGTAGCCAGGACCATCACCTTATGCACTACTATCTCTACATGAGTGACATTAGAGCTAAAGTGAAGTATTAAATAGATAGCATTGGATACTATAGTCTTGTTAGGGTTTCATAGAGTTTACCTAAAGAATAATAAAATGAATTAAGACTTTATTTTAACAATATTGTCAAGGATATGAGTTCATCAGGAGCAGACATGATGAATCATTTAGTCTGTAAAGAATCTGATAAAGTTGTTGAGGTGTAGATTCTTCAGCATAAGGAGCCTCACACCATAAGTTAACACTTCTTTTTCTGCCTCATCTGATTTCTATTTTAACATTATATTTATTAGTGATCAAAGAACTTACAATAAGAGCAGTAATCATGCCTGTATTAAGACTTTAGGCTTCACCCAAAGGCATGAATAAGAGGTTACAATCATTTATTAGATGAGGCTTAATGCGTCTTTAGTTCATAAAGTTTCTATGATAGATTCCTTATGTTGAGGATCAATTTAAAGAACTTCTTGACTCCATGGAAGTGGAGCATGTGGTGTCAGTTAAAAGAAAGTGAATACCACTGCATCTTTTGCATTTTACAAAGTTAACCGTTCACAGGAGTTTGAATCCTGAGCTTCTTAATATAGAAAAGTTATAAAAGTTGCATAGATCTATCATTTTTCAAATGTATGCGCATTAAGCTTGCTTCTAATTAGATAGAGTTAAGTTGCTGCATAATTCACTAATAAAGCGTTGCCTTCAATTAATCCCAAGAAGTACACTCCTTGAAGAAATCATTTAATATCAGGCACAAATGTCAAGAAAGGTGTATGTGTTGAACTTTCTGTTTGTCAGTTGTGAGTCCATATGACCAGTTCCTCCATCTGGATCACAAGCAATTTCCACACAGAAACAGGAAGGGGCCTAATCCTTCATTAGAACCCTTTTTCAGATCAATGAGCTAGCTCATGGTAGATGTGCGGTGGGTTATTGCTATGGCTTCTAAAGAGCCTCCCTCTCTGCCATCATTTCCTCTTAAGATTTGGTAAATGATTGAAGGGGTGTAGAGAGGTTTGTTCAGTTTAGGGCTTTCCAACTGGTCCTCAGGCTCACCAAAGTTTGGCCTGGTCACCAATGATATCCAAAGAACCGCTCCACCACACAAAAATCCCCATATTAGCCTTAATTCGCCTAAAAAGTTGGATCAAGTTTATTTAAATGGTTCAGATCACAAATTGAATCTGAAGATAATTCATTTTCCTACTGATATATGTATGATTAATTATATCAATAGGATGGGTTCAGGCGGAACTGGTGCTAGTAATTTTACTCATCTAGTGAAATCTGTTCAATTTTCTAGTATCTCGCTAGATTTCTCCTCATTTTGGTGGACTCTCAGCAAAAACTCTTATGATACTATTAATGACTTCTGATGCATCCCTCCTCAACCTTTCAAAATCAGCCCAGTCTGCCATTTGAGGTGCTCATAAAGAGGCTTATTCATCATAAAACTTTAAGCTCCCTTCCCCACTCCACTATATATGAGACCACCCTTCTTAGGGTAGGTCGCCAGTTAATTCTTTAGTTTATCTCCTTTAAAGTTCTTTTAAATCTATCAATTTCTGTTGATACTCTTTATCATAATATCCACCCTCTACTTCATCCCGTTGATTTTCCTTAAAGGTATACGGCAATTCATGCTGTCATCCAAAAAAACTTTGGTATATCATCAAGTGGGCGTACAATCCATGGATCCAATATTGCTTCACGCTTTCTGTGAGCTTATGAATGATTCTCTCCACTATTATATCTGCTGATCCATTGCACACACTGCAGAAACCTTCACTGCCATAATTTCAGACAATCCACCCCATTTGGGTCACAATACTCCCAAATCAAAATTCTTTTATTTTGATCTGATCCAACACAACACTACTCAACTGTAAACCTTGAAGGGGTTGTCGCCCTCCCTGCCTCATCTGCCCATAGGTGTTGCCCAATAAGAACTTCAGTTGCCCTATTACGGCCTTTTGGATTGTTGTGGGGGCTTTTTTTATGGCGTCCCACCTGAAATTAAATCTTTGAAGCTAAGTATCTGGAACCCAGAATCATCTACTGGGCATTGTTAAACCCAACTTAGATGGACAGTCTTCTTCAAACTAGCTATGACTCTGACATCCCTGGATAAATCTTTGGAACCCTTGTATATGGATAAAAAAGTCTGAAAGTTCTCCATGCCAGAGACTTCTCCTTAAAAGTAAGGCTTAAAAATGTTGACAGGTTCAGAGATAACATATATAGCTGAGATTGAGGGTCTCCCAGTTTCTGAAGAGTCAGTATCAAGGAGATTGGTCATGCAAGGTTAATCAAGTTGTTGTAAGAAAGTTGAGATCCTCTTGCAAATTTTCACACTCAGGTGTTCTGATGAATAGTGGTAGCCTTAGAGCTGATTGCCTTATGGATTGTAGTGTTTCATTAGCCTGATCAGCAAGTTTCTGCAATATATCCTATTGATGGGTTTCCAAAGTCTGGTGTTGAGAGGTAATTTGTTAAATTTTCTAAAGTATAATGATTAAGTTGTCTAGTGGTCATATCTAAACATGTTTTCTGTATGGTAACAATCTTGTCACAAAAGGCAGTAAAGGTTAAGTTGGCGTTTAAATAGTTTATTCACTGTCTATCCAACTCCCATAAGCCATCCTCCTCAATTGTTGCTCCAAGTTTAGAAGTTAGTTAACATGGTCATCACAGGCTGGCTCAATGTGTGGAGGGTCCCCCAGGAGGCCCTAAGGGCCTTCTGTCCTTCTGGGCCTTGAGGCCCTTTGGTGCCAGTAGGTCTGGGATCCCTTCTTGAACATGAATTACAGAAGTGGGTTGAGCATTGTTTCTTTATTTGAGTTAATAAATCCAATTAGTTAGATACTCAATTCATGACTCATAGTATTTCTCATGTTCATCTAACTGAACCAATAATAAGCCACAGTTTGTTCCAATTGTCCATGTAGGGTTGCTGAGGCAGTGGCAATCTGCTGAGTATTTAGTTGCAAAGTTATACACTGATCCATTATCAATCCAAACACATTGACTTTGCAACTCATTGATTTCTCTTTGATTAACCAGAATAGCTTCTGCTAATATTTTGAGATTGCCCACATCATACAGCTTTAAAGGATTATATTAAAATATCTGTTTTTCTGCAGGGTTTGATTTATAATTTAAAAATTAATAGCGGATGTGGAAGTTATCATATAGACAATAACTAGTGTTTTATTCCTAATGGAATGATAACTATTTTGAAAAATACAATTAAAAAAGATTACTGATGTTCCAGCAAGGAGGATACCTGACAATGGTTACAAGCGATTTGCTTAAAGTTTTTTAATGAAAAAAATATCTTGTGAGATTTTTCTGAAAATTTTGTCACCATTTGATAAGGGTTTAATAGCAGTTGCTGAGCGGCAAAAATGCTTCTATTGCAGCAACTTGTGTGTTATCCTAAAAAGTCAAAGTGACCTGCTATTGATGGGTAAAAGTTCCCATTACTTATGGTGGTTGCTAGCTTTATAAGATTAATCTTATGGGGTTGGATAAAGGTGTTGGGACATTCTTTTATTAAATCTGACCCAGGATGAATCATGATCTAGTCAGCGGTGGATACCAACTAGGTGGATGAATTAGCATATGCATCACTTAAATTTGGTGCAAATTTTGAAGTATTAAGTTCATCAGCGATGGGTGATATTCCCAATTTGGCACAAATAGAAGAGTTGGGTGCTAAGTTCTACTATATAAATCACTTGATTTTATTTTAATAAAACAACATCCATTTATAACATTTATTTTAGATAGTAAAACACTTGTTTTATTTTTTATGAAGAGTTTTAGGGATACTTTCCCTTATCTAATTTTCATATGTATTCTAGATCTCCTGCGTCAAGAATGGATAGGAAATGTTCCCTTGTTATCCATAATTTTGCCCAAACTTAAGATTAGAGTTGAAGAAATTGTTTTCCTTATTGTCTGGATTGTTTTCAATAATCTTTATGTGGGTTGAAGGAAAATTGCCAGTGACTTTTCAAAGGAGAAACCTGAGGGGATATATGGTTGTGAAAAACTTAGCTGGACAATAGTCTTCATACTATCATTATTGGCCCATATTATTAACATTTATTTAATGAACAATCTATTCATTGCATACCTCATACATGTCTAATAAGCCTATTTTTTACATTTGGTGCTCACTACAGGGGTAGTTGAGGTTTTGAGATTAAGATTACATCAGATATTATATGTAGCATGTTTTACAAAACCAAACTTCAGAAGTTGTGGACAGAACTAGAGACCGCAAGAGTTTAGTGGATTAGGCATCTCAATCTGATCTGAATAATTTTGTAGAATGAGTAGCAAAGGAAAGGAAAAAACAAAGAATGTTGAGAAGGTCAATAATGTTTCAAATGAAAAAGTCACCTCACTAAAGAAGAAGTAGTAAATTAATTAAGGATTTAATGTTCCAGAAGGCTGCTAGAGAAGCGCATAAAGAAGGCTTCCTCTGAAATTGGGAAGATGTAGCACACATTCTAAATAAGATAAACGATCCAGAACATCATAAGTACAACTATGTACAGAAGTAGGCAGAAGCAGCAAATTGTGATGAAGGCAAAGAAAGTTCTCTCAGGAAAGTGCAGCCACCAAGAAACAAACCTGTGGCTTTTGCAGCATTTTTTGATATAACTTCCATTAATGCCCCAATAGTTGGAATGGTTACTGTGTGCGCACCTTCTGTTACATTAGTGACAGAAGAATTTGGTGTTGTGCTGAAATTACCTAATTTTCATCAGGATAAAGCTCCAGTGTTTTTATGTTTTATGGAATGAAAATGTTCATAAATGGTGACCAATAGAAAGCAGTAATTGTTATGAACTGCTTAGACAAAGATTGCCAAAATTTGGTGTTGCCACATGTTGTAATTTCATTCCTATTGAGGTCAGCCTAGGCTAAAGGATTAAGCTCAGCATTGGCCTCGGGGTTGAGCCAGAGATTAGATCTCGCTCACCCAGTATTTGTGCATTAAAAGATTAAGGGTTTGTCCAAAGAGAAGAATTGATTTTGGGATGCCAATCTAATGGCAATTGAATTGTAATTATTGATACAAATTTATTACATGATGAATTTACCAAAAGGATTACCTTTTTGAAAATTGAACCATTGCTGAATTGATGAAACCAGAAAAGCTTTAAATCAACAAGTTAATTGATTGTCAATCTGAGATTAATTTAAACCAAGTTAGGAAGTGAGCATGAGCGAAACAAATCCACTTAAGGCTAAATTGATCCACATTAAGATGCTGCCTCACCAGTGTTATATAAGTTTATTTAATGAATATAATCAATTACCCATAAGCTTACAAATGCCATATGATATAGCCTTTTGTAAACCAACCGCCGCTGTTGTAGCCTCAAAAAGTTAACAACCTCCACAACCCTGTTCTCCATTATTTATCATAATAATTATACACAAGTATGATCACAATATTCATATTTTGGCTTTTTATTTTAATAAAATACCTTCCTCTACCTACTTTTATCTGTTAAGAGTTGTAGCGACAATTGAAAAATAAGAGTGGGTTAAAAGGTCCCCAAGGTTAGGGCTGGGTTAATGCACCTATGAGTGGTCAGCGCTACTAACTCCCAACCTGGATCTACATAATACCCCACAGGGATTTTTCCAGTCAGTGGAGCCAGCAATGAACAAGCGGGGATTAACTATGAGGGTGGGAAGCAAGGGGTCATGCCGCCCAGGAAGAGGAAAAAGAACCACAGGTGCACACTAAAAGGGGTTATTATGCCAAGGCGAAGTTGATGATCTGCTGTATTGGGGACTTGCCTGTGGACCTGTAGTGAAAGGTGCTTAAATGAAGGCAAAAGAGCAAGGGCCAGAAGTCTTCATACTGTTTGGCCTGGCACAATAGTAGAGTCCCAGATGTAGCAAATTGCAAAATTTACAACATACCATCTCAATGGGGATAATTGGATGTACAAATGACGCTAAAGAAACAATCATGAATGAGTTTGGTAGCCCCTAGTGGATGCTAGCCATAAACAGGAGTTCATGGGAATTTAGTTCAAGAAGGTTGAAACATTAGCTGCTATTGCCAGTCAATTTTACCGGAAGTACATATCCTGGTAGGTGCGAACATATAATCATATTTCAATATGTGTATTGCTATGCAGATAGCACTTTGGCCCTACAGAGATCTGCACCATAGGATGGTTTTGGTGCTGGAAAATCAGACTTCCACATCAAATATGGTGGAATATATGAAAAAGGTTAGGCTCAACAGATATATGCTTAATCAAACTATCTTTGAGATTCCATCTGATCAGAATCAAATATGGCGGAATTTAAAGACCAGAAGTTGGGAAAATTTAACAATTTTTAAAAACTAAATGCTAATGAGGAAGAACAAAGTGTACAAAAATGGACAGAAAATTAAAACCACTGGCATAAATGGGCACTATTGGAAATTTTGCTACCCAATAATGGGGAAAGAAGCTAAGATGAAATGTTTATTTTGTTTTGTCCCAAGAAGAGGAAACTGCTTAAGATTTAGGAAAAGGTCCAGCAGCTTAGATGTAGAATAATCTAGCACTTTAATCAAAACCATTCCACCAGATATCTTCCTAGGTGGAGTAGATACTGCAGAGATATTTGTAGAGGTCCCTGTTGGAACAGGCGCTAGGGTGTCATATTTCAATAACACAGGTCAATGTACTAAAAAGTATAAGTTACTGTATGAGGACAGTAACCTTGAAAAAACACAATAGAAAACCATATATATAGTAATAGTGTTTTTATTATTAAAACAAGGGAGCACGCTGTGGTATCAATTACTTATAGAGGTTCACAGGTTCACTCAGGTTATCTTTTAGGTAGGCTAGTACAGTTTTCTTTTTCAAAAAAAAAGTTCACCTACCCATTAACAATCATTCCATGATATATTTCCTCTACCAGAGTTGTCATTGATGATTACCATAATTACTAAGCAGCCCTCAAGGATGGAAGATTTAATATTGTTCTATCTAAATTGGGTTGGATTTTAGATAAATAGTGCTCAAGGTTTATTATAAAAAAGGTGCAATATGCCAGATATAATTAAATTACTGACTGGTGGCAATATATATAGACCATATTATCAATAATTTTATGCTGGCGCAGGGCAACATATATTAGTATGCTAAGATAAAATATGAGGCAATAAAGTAATTAAGGTTTTAGCATCAATGGCTGATAATTAAGGGAACAAGAGATGTAACTGTGGGGATTTAGGGATTTGACTAGCAAATCAATCTGAAAGCCAACTAAATATAAAAGCAGGGGCCGCATGATGAAGAAATATATGCGTTAGCAAATCCACTATCTAATGATTAATTAAAATCACAAAATCATATATATATATATATATATATATATAGTACATATCCATATGGCTGGTAAAACAATTTTAACAGAACCAGGAGAGGATCCACTGTATTTGACTTAATAATTAATATTAATGCTGTCACAAGAGCAAAAATTATTGTTGAGGATGATTGATCCAGAAATTGTAAAAAAAGTCATTTGACCTTACACTTGACAGTTGACAGAAAAGGCACAAGTGCTGAGAATAAAAAAATTTAACTCAAGTTGAAGTTAGATGAAGCTAACATCTCTCTACTAATACTCACATTGGTGAAATAATTTTCAGATCTGTCAACAGGATAAATTAAAAGTTAGGCATGGCAAATAAGGCCAATAATAAATTTATGAAGAAACACAATCAATTTGCTCAAATGAAACTGACAACAGGCAATAAAAAACTTATTATGATAGCAGAGGGATCAAGTGCCAACTTCTGATGGATAAATTAAAATCAGGACCTGTCAAAAGTTGTGATAAGTCAAAAACCAATCCCCAATAGATGGGACTTTTCAAGATGATTGCCAATATGGTGACAGATGCCTTTATGCTGAAAGCATCAATGATGGTCATATAGTAAATTGTGTCCTTAGCTAATATTTGAAGTATTGGATCTAGAAATAAAAAAATATAAAAATGGGAGTATAAGAAAAAAATAATATAGAGAAAAAGATATAAAAATATTGAAAAATTATTTATAAGGATATCACTCTTAAAAAAATAAGGAAATTAAAAAAATAGATAAAATTAGTTTTTATTGCTGAAATATAGAGTATCAGGTGCTATGCCCACCTTCTGTTGAATTGTTGAGAGAAGTAGAATTTTACTATGTTGAAAGTATTGAAGAAGAGCATGAACAGATAGGTAGGACTAGCTTGTGTTGAAACTGGGTCTGCTGATAAGAGTCATGAGACAAGAGTTGTGAGGAAAGTTCTTCTCTGATTGAAAGCTGAAGCCTAACTTGGGGGAATACAGGCATTTAGGAATTCATTGGTAAGATTAACCAAGAAGATCCTTATATGGCGTGTAGCCATGAGATCCCTTATCTGATGGAAACAGGTGTTTAAGAATTTTATTGGTGAGATCAACTAATAATATTGGTACATTGGGTGCCATGAAAGCCATCTTTGTTAAAGCCTGACCTGGGGGAATACAGGCGTTCAGGAGTACATAATTAATGAAATTTGCCAAGTGAACCTGGATAAATTATGCTCATGTGAGGTGGCAGTGAATAGGAAAGGAAAAGAGAAACTGCGCTGCCAAAAATGGGTATAAGAGAAGGCGTCAAGCAAGGAGAAGAAGACCTTGATCCACCAGAATTTAATTTAACTATTTTAACCAAATTATAACCACGATATGAAGCAGAATCAACTCCAAATTTATTGCTGTAATTGGCGCTGAAGTCTGAAATACAACCGCATATATCAGTACTTTCTAAAATAAAATAAAGGAACCTGTATGGAGACAGTAGTCCTAAAACAGAGGATTGATAAGTTATCATTAAAGGCATTTTATTAGGCAGCTTAAACAAGCTAAGTGAAAGAAAAAAAATTCTTTTCAATTATCCATTCCATTATAATAAACTACACAGTAGAGTAACAAGCAGTGTATAGTTATTCTGGAAAATGGTAAGAATAACTGGCTGGAATTTTGGGGGAAAACACCTAAATGATTGTTTTTACACCAATGGGGCAAGGGTGGAAATACAATAGTAAAGGGATTTGATTTATGATGCCGTAAAGTCTTGTATATTAATAATAAGTGAATTAGGGGATATTGCTGGAAGATTTGAAGGGATCAAATCTCATAAAATATTCTCAGCATAAGCCAGAGAGAAATGATAGTAAATTAATTCCATCAATTGCTAGCTAAATATAAAAATTTGGGTGCAAAATGCAGGGGGATCTACTGCAACTTATAATCTAGAAGATTTACTTTGGCATCATGGCAATTTATCATAGATTAATTTAACAGATAGCTTTGGCGTCAAGGGATAAGATATTGAAACCTTCATTTAAAAATTAAAATTTTTAACTAAAAAATAGAAAGCTTTAATGGTTGGTCAGACAATTTATAACATTCTATTTTCATGGATAATCTGGTCAAACGGAAGATTATGTTGGGGTTATGAGATCGCCCACATCATCCAGTTTTATTAGAATAAAATGAAATATCTTTTTATTCAATAGGGTTTAATTTATATTATAAAAATCAATAGCAGGTTAAGAGATATTATATAAAAGTAACAAATGTTTATTATATTTCTAGAGAAATGTTAACCAAAAAGTTTATTTTGATTCCACTGGATTAGTGATGTTCCATTGGGGGGAGAGCCTGATAATGCTTACAAGAATTTAACTATTAGTTATTTATTGATAATTAGATTACCTTGTTCAAATTGACTGGGTTTTGTCACCAATTGAGATAGGATTATTGGCAGTTGCTGAGCATTGACAACGCAATTATTGGCAACAACTTATGGGTTAGCCTAAAAGGCAATGAGACCTGATATTAATAGGTAAAAGGTCCCATTAACAAAACAGGTTGCTAGCTTTCTAAGGTTGATCCAAAGGGTTGGATAAATGTGTTAGACATGCTTTCTATAAATGCAACTCAGGATGGATCATAATTAGTCGTTGGTGGATAAAAACTAGGTGAATGGATGAGCAGATGCATCATTCATCATTGGTGTAATTCATGAAGGGGTAAATTCATTGACAATGGATGTTATTCACATTGGGGCGCCAGTGAAAGAACCAGGTGATGAATTTCTCTACATAAAGCACTTGATTTTATTTAATAAAACAGACTTTCTTATAAGACATTATTTTGAATAGTAAGACAATTATTTTATTTTTTTCCATAGAAGAGTTTGAGGGATAGTTTCCCTTATCTAATTGTCTGGTGTTCTCAAGATCTCTCGCATCAAGAGTGGAAGGGAGATGTTTCCTTGTTATCCAGGAGTTTGCCAACTCTCAGGATTAGAGTTAGAGTAATATTTTACTTTTTGTATGGATTGTTTTCAAGAACCTTCACGTGGTTTGAAGGTTGTCAGTACCTGTCTGTAGGAGATAATAAATGGATATATTTGTTTTGAATAATCAGCTGGATAATAGTTTTCATATTATTATCATTGAGCCACATTTTATCATTATCTAATCTTAACAAATTCATTGCACACCTCAAACCTGAGCAGTAAACCTAAAGAAATTTAAAGCTTCTCAATTGTCATGGCCAAAATTTTAGCAGTTACATATAATTAAGGAGCTGGAAATGGAGCTTTTAGTAATAATGAATTTATATTTGGACGGTTTATGATATAATCCCAAAGTTGCAATTGATGGTTGAGTGCAGGGTGGAAAACATGTAAAAATACGATTTGGTTTTGCAATTCCAGTGGGAATCCAGTTATTTTTGGGCTCGCTGATGCTGATCTCCACTAAATTCCACAAATGGGCTTTTGACAAAAAAAACACTAATAAACAAAAATCTGGTTTTTATATGTTTTTAATAGCATTGGCGATGGGTAAGAAAAACAAACTCTCTCAATATTCGTAATGTCCAGTTTTTATACTGTATCAAGGGTCAAAGGGAATTCAATAATAAGTTTTTTGGAATAGCTTAGTATTTTCTAAATTGGGAAATATGCAATTTTAGCCTTTAAGAGCTCAGAAAAGTTGCTTTACTTAAGAAGAACGATGGATGGGGAGTTTTTTTTAGCCAAAAAAACCCATGGGTTAATGATTTAATATATTTCAGACAATCCCCATTTGAGAAAATTATTGCATATTGGGGGACCCCTGTCAAGCCTATAAAAAGGGGTGGTCCACGCTTAGGTGTTTGCTTTGAGCTAGACAGGGCCTGGGGAGAAACCTCCAATGGACTACCCAGGTTCCCATGTGGTTGGGGCAATTTGACTTCTCAACTTTGTGCTATTTTCCTGTATAGTATTTGTAGAAATGTTACCCCAATTTTCAGGGTCCCACTGAGAATTGACCAGGGCCTTTTGGACAATGATATCATTATTATTGCTTAAAATGCTCTAATCACAATCTCAAACCTGTAAATGTCCATTTACCCCTTTCAGCCTATTTTGACCCAAAGCATTCTTTTCTTGAAGCCATGAGGGCAAATGTCCAACATCGCTCCCCACAAGAATGTTGGGGGGAGAGTAGGGCCGTAGAAAACAGCAATGTACCAGGTAAATGATAATCCTGGTAGCCAAAATTTAATGGACTACTTTGCACCTCTCTTGTAGGTGATGACAGAAGGGCCTTTCCCAGATTGTCCCAAGCTTGCCACTTCTAGGAGTGATGCAATTATGATAATACAGAACCAGGTCATACTTTTAATGTAGGTGGGGGGGGTTCAGATCTCTTTGGCAGCCTTCCCTACTTTAGTCACTGTTTTAGCTAGCTTGTCATAGCCTCAGAATGGATCTGGATGATGTGCTGAGCCAATCTTCTCATGGCTTTCTTGGGTTCCTCAGCTCTAGAAGAGAATATATCTTTAGCTAAGAGGGCAGGTATTCATAGTTCCCGCCCATAAAAGACTTGGAATGAGGAGCTTTTCAAAATCCGGTGATAACTAATCTGGTAGGCCATAAGAGCTCTGGGTAAGAATTGATCCCAGTGAATTGGATCAGAAGAGGCCATTTTTTAAAGAATGGAGACCAAGGTTCCATTTGCTCTCTCTACAATCCCATTGGTAGAGTGATTATATGGAGCCAAGAAAAGTTGTTAGGCTCAAGTGAAAGTAGCCAGGATCTGAATACTCTGGAGGAGAAGTTCTTACCATTGTTGCAGAGTAGTATTTAGGGACAGCCATGACGAGTGAAAAATGTTTTGATGTAAAAATGTGAATGTGGCCTTGGCCGTTTGGGAAGGGAGAGCCACGGCTTCAACCCACTTAGTAAAGTGGTCAATGGCTACTAGGATGAATTTATTTCTACCAGCAGTCTGTGGGAGGGGACCTACTACGTCTAGACTGATGGGGAGGAACGGTTTTTGAGGGGTATTTGGTCTATATTAGTATCTAGTCTTGAAACTGAATTGCTTCTTACATGTGAGGCAGGCATCCAAGACTTTGATAGCAGTTTCCATAATTCCTTCCCAATAGTACTGATCCTTCATCCATGAATAGGTTTTCTTTTCTCCTTTATGACTTAGGGTGGAGTGAGCTTCCAGGATAGCAGGTACACGTTCTGAGGGCCGAAGATAAGGTACCCACTTTGCCCAACCTGCTTTTACAATTTTCCACTATCCACATTGGTGTTGCAGGAGTGCCAGTCTAACATCTTCTGTATGTGCTCATACTCATCCTACCAGTCATTTAGGGTCATTATGAGGTCATATAACCTCTCCGCCTTGCTATTATTCAAGTGAAGGACAGGCAGCTGGGTTAACCCATCAACATTCATGTGATGCGTTCCAGCATGGTGTTTGATCTTCATGTCATAATGCTGGAGCTTTAGAGCCCAGCGAGCTAACCGGCCATTAGGATCCTTCATGTTCTGTAACAATTTTATTGAAGTATGGTCTGTAACCACAGTGAAGGTGGTCCCATACAAGAAAGGGCGATAGTGCTTTACATCTAATAAAATGGCAAGGCACTCCTTCTCCGTTATTCTGTAGTTGCCTTCTTTTGACAGCATCTTACTAAAATAGGTAAAGGATGTACTACACCGTTTTCATCCAACTGGCTAAGATAGCTTCAACGGCGTAGTCAGAGAAATTAATAAACAAGATAAAGGGGTTTCCTTTTTGAGATGCCTCAGGATAGGATGTTGTTTTAGCAGTTACTTCAACATATCAAAAGCAGCCCTTTGTTTGGCATCCCAATGAAAAGGGGTATATCTGGTCAATAGACGGACAATGGGCTTGCTGAGCTGGGCGAACTTAGGGATAAACTGATGGTACTACCCCATTATCCCTAGAAATATCTTAATATCCCATAAATTTTTAGGGGAGAATCTTGAGATTACTTTGACCTTATCTTGTATGGGTTGGATTCCCTCTTGAGAAATGGAGTGTCCAAGGAAATCCAATTTCCTCTGGAAAAAGGTACATTTGGAGGTTGGGACCATCTAGTACTAAAAAAAGGTACATTTGGAGGAATCTTTCTTACACTTTGATAAGTAAATTAAAGCCAAATTCAGATTTTTTTAAAATCCAAAAAAACGACCGCTTGATTGAGCCAAAGCTTACCAATGTTGATGCAATTGATGCCTGCTTCCCGGCTTAGGGTAGTGGTGCGCCAACATCTGGCATCATTCAGCTGACGCCAAAGCGCGGTCAGGCTGGCTCTGCTAGCCCCCTAATGCTACTGGGCGTTATGTCCCCCCTCAGGACTTGGCCCACCATCTCACAAGTTCCCAGGTTGTGCTCCCATGGAGCAATTTAAATTTTGGCCTCCAGGCCAAATATGGGAACTTCTTCCCATATACAAGTGCAGCCATTATTGAGATGGCCACAGCGGTGTTTAAACCTGCCAGCTTCATTGATTTCCGCCCCTTCAAGGATTATATTTTGACCTCAGTTTCTGTTCTGAAGCCGATGCAAGGCAGAATCTAAGCTGTTGTTAGTTTTTAAAATAATATATTTTCCTACCTTTTGCACCCAGCTCCCAGATGAGGCCACTTTGGTGGTCTAGTTTTCCAGGTTGCCCTCTCACCTTTCTCCTGAATGCCTCCGCCATGAGCTCACGAATGGTTTGGCCATTTATGGCGCAGACCCCATGTTGTAATTCATGGTTCTGAATGGAGAAGATCATTTGGCAGGGATGCGTGCTGTTTGTGACAATCCACCCATTCCATCATAACACCCACCTCAAAATTCCCCCTTGCACAGTGATCAGATCCGCCCCTGATCACCCATTTTGGGAGTGTGTTGAGAACGGCTGCACCATTTACCAATTGTGCCTCAAGCTTGATCACTCAAAGCGCAAGTGCCCAATGGATTCCGCCTCCACCGCTTCCACCGCTCCTCCATCTGGCGTTAAGTCAGCGGCAGGTTCAGCTTAACTTTTCAAATGGGGGTCAATCTTTTCGCCTAACCTTGGAAAATTCTGGCACCACTTCCAAGGCAGCAGCCAGTCAAAATTAATCTTTCATAAAAATTTAAACAACTTAACTGGATTACAGAATCCTGAGTCAATGGCTGACTCAGTTTAAGCTAAGCTTCCATGGTCAATAGGGCGTGGCCAATTAGCTCCTGCCACTGCCCCAATTCCAGTGGCGGCCAAGTGTTGGCTGAATCCAATCCATTCAAGGCTCTCAAATGGATTGATGAGGATGAATGGCAGTACCATGTCAAACCAGATCTTGCTTTGGAGGAATTTTTTGTTGACCCTAAATTGTGGCCCGCCATTTTTACCCTCAAAACAGGTTTCCCATTTTTTTTAATTTATTAATAAAATTGCAGTTGAGGCTGCATCTGCCCCTGCCAACACTCCTACTTCGCCAGCAACTCCAAGGAGATGGAGCCCCTTGTTGAGGGTATTCCTATCCCCAATTTTCCCCATGATTTTGAGGAAGATGCAAAATATGAAATTGAGGAGCTTACTTTTAATGCGAGCTGCACTTGCATTGATGTGGCAAAAACTTCTCTTTTAACCCTGATTGTCCCAAAACCTGCTGGCACATCAGCTCTTTCACTTGTGTGCCAGCTCTCATCACTTTCGCTGAGCATCAACTTGCTCAATACATCGAGGTGATGGACACCGCTGGCCTCATAAATGAAGAAAACTCACAACTATACCTCCTTATGCCCCATGTCACTGATGATCTCACCCTGATGCTGTCTGCCATAGTCCACCAGCTAAAGCAGGCTCCAGAAGAAAGTTTCCTCAAGGCTTCCTCATCTTCATACATGGCTTCCTAGGCTGTTAGCTGAGGTGCCATATTAGGAACCTTTTTCTATTTCTAATAATCACTTTTCATGGCCCATATACAAATAAAGATGTGTGGCAGCTCTCCCTTTTGGGTTGGGCACCATTATTGTTAAAAAATATGCATTCAGAGGGTTTTAATTTGATATTTGACTCTCATAGGCGATGAAACACCTCATTCAGGTGATTAAGATGTTTTTAAAGGTTTTTGAGAACACCATAATGTCATCAATATAGACGATGATGCATCTTAACAATAAATCCTGTAAAATGTGATCCATAGCACGCTGGTTAGTTGAAGTTGCGTCGCATAACTCTTGAGGTAATTGGGTGGTTTGAAAGAGACTCTCACTGCAAATAAGAGTGCATTTTCCTAATCTTGGGGAGAAAAGTCCATCTTCCAATAGCTTTAGCCAAGTAAATTGCAAAAAAGAAGTTAGATCTGGAAAGTGTGACAGGGAGTCATCAATGCGGGGGATAGGATAGCTATCTTTTTGTGAGGTTATTTAATTTATAGAAGTCCATGACTACCCAATACCCTCCGTTTTTTTAATTATCAAAAGGGGGGAAGACCAAGGTCTTTGTGAAGGAACTAGTAACACCGCTTTTAATTAATGCTGGAACTCCGTTTCATCTGCTGTTCTTCCACCTTTGATTTGCGGTAAGGTTTGGATTTAATAGGATGGGCATCACCCACATCAATGGAGTGGCTCCGGTCCTTCATGTAGCTATAGTCAGTATCTGAAGTTAAGAATATGTCTCTATATCCTTCTAGTAAAGTATGGACTTTTTCCAGCTCATCTGGGGTCAGCTTAACCGAGATATGGACTTTGGGTAAGGTACACACCAGGATATCCATGGGCAAGCCCAAATCTGCCACAGAGCCAATGAAATGGACTCATTCAATGTCCTCCACCAGGATTAATAAGCCTCTGACAATCTCCTGGTGTTTTTTTATAACCATGTCCTTGTCAGTGAGATTTTCCAGCAGAATCATAAAGGCCTCTGGTAGGCTGGGTTTAATATATTAGGCAATACACGAGGCTCCAAGGGGCTAGGGCCTCAAGACTTATGAGGTGCAACAAACAGTGGTGTGGGATTTGGAGCATAATCTTTTGTCAACCACTCGTTGTTCACCAGACTTAATCAAGACCTCATCAGCAGCATAGAAAGGGATAAAGTCCCTAGAATCCACTGAATTGGGCAATTTCTTTCTGTTGCGCCCATAGGTGGAATAATGCAAAGGCATAGCTGAAAAGGAATATTCAACCAGGCTTTAGTATTCATTCTTGCTGGGATCTTTATTGGTTAAGACAAAATGGACTTCATAGTTGAGTAATGAGAGGAAACATTGCTTCATATTGATTATTACCTCATACTTAATCAAATTAAGGTACCTATGAACATATCATAGTAGTTGTTGTCCAAGGCCACTGCAGGGGCTGATAAGATAAGCTTCCCAATTCGAATGGGAAGGAAAGAGTATGCCACAATGGCATGGGTGTTATTTGGGCCTGTGGTTCTAAATTCTCTGTACTCCAAGTCAGACGCCAGCTTAATCTTTTTGGTGAGCTTAGTGGAGATTACGTTAACCAAAGAGCCAGTATCCATGATGGCCATTACCAAGACTTTTTGAATAACACTTAAACCTTGGTGAGTGTTCCCCCAAAGTTAGGAGATAGAGCTATGTTAAAGTTTATAGGGTTTTTATTATTCTCAGTTAATAACCCCTATAAATGTATTAAATGCACAGGTTCATTTGTTGTGTAATTCTCCGCGTTATTTGATAATAAAATATAATTGTTGATAATAGTATAGAGACTTTTATCCGTAGTTGAAGTAAAGTACTAAAATTTAGTCCAATACTCATCCAGTATTTCCTATTAAAATACTTATGATGTTCTTAATAGAAATTTGTTCCCTGGTACTGCCTAAATTGGTTCCTGTTCATATCTCTGTTTACGGTTTTCTCTGTGACACACAGTTGGCAGCAATCCCTATTCGATTCAGCATCTCTTCTCTGGATCCCCACTCAGATTCTTACTCTTTATCCTAAAGAGTCTCCCAATTGGAGCACACAGTAATAATTTCTTAAAAAAGAATAGAACTTGAAATGGATTTAGATAAAGTATACTAAGATAATACTCTTGTAATAAGTCTGGTAATTGAGGTTTTTTATTAAGTGAACTCTTAAAGAAATTTATAGTGTGGAATTTGGCGCTCAACCCTCAGTTGGCACCTCTTTGATGAAATGGCAGCCGTTGTCATTGAATCACCCATCTCGTTCAAGAGCAATGTTCTTCCCCATCCTGGCTAGGATTCCATCGTTGGACATCCTCAAGACCTAAAACAGAAAGAGTCAGAAAGCGTGTCCCTAATGGGTTTCTCTCAATCCCAACGAACCAACCATATTTGGAAAGAGACCTGCTTAGGTAATTGTTCTTGTTACTCATCAAGGCAGGTCGTGAATCAACTGTTTGATTTGCTGGTTGCAGGTGGCATCACTCGCCTTGCAACTTAAGCCATACTTTCCCAATCAGTTGGTGATGAAACCTGACTGATCCCAATTTGGTATACCTGATAGCTAATCAACTATCAGATGCCCCTATTTCGTTGCCAACTCTGCCTGACGAGATCTTAAGCATTCACCCAGATTGAACCCATTGGATCTGACCCAAAAAAATAACCTAAAATACCCCAAACATTATTACCCTGAAATAAGGGTCTACCAATATCCAATTCACTTTGCTTTAGGGAATTATCCCCTAACGATCCCTGGTAATCTAGTCTTCTAGGAATATGGGAAAATCCCAACAAGTTAAGAACTCCTTGAGTTTGAAAGCGAAGGTTAGTTTTCAAGCAGTCTCAGGGTATTTATCATGGATGGATTTTATGGTATGAAACCTTGAAGAGGTGATCAAACAAGCTAAGAACTGATCACCATCGCTGGCAGTGTCAATAACTTTGGGACACCCTAAAATTTAATCAAGGTATGTTTCCTCAGGTATGGTGGTCTCAGCTACTCCTTCAGCATTCAATCATTCAGGGACCTCCACTTCTTTGGGTTCTGCTAATATATAATATCCAACTTCATCGTAACCCCCTCAGATTCATCCCAGGGGTATTATCAACAATTGGAAAGGTCACAATTGAGGTAGGAGAGATGGCCACATGAAGTTAGGAAGCTATCCTCTAACCATACATCTTTACAGCCAGCCCTTTATTGGCTCAGGGGTTACCTTCATGGCGCGCAACTACCAGCTTAGATGGAGGGGAAGGCACAGCGGCTTTAGTGAGCTTGTGTTGGAGCACAGTATTAAGTGCATTACAGGTCTTAGACCTATAGGAGGGAGTGATATCTGTTTCAAGTCACACTGAAGCAGCAGGTTTCACAGGGATGATAGGCACATATGGGCTCACCCCAACTGTTCTCAGGCAAAAGCTCCTCAATGGTTAGAACTGAAGGTTTCACTTCAGCTTCAACAATTGTTGCACATGAATGGAAATCAGCAACGTATAACAAAGCCTCTTTTATGTTGTGGATGCTTTTTTAGTAGCATTTCACTGAAATGATATGCCTGGCTAAAGAGGATTGAGAAAACAAACTCGGTTAACATGACTAAAATGGTATCATCAAGGGTTAGCATGTTAGACGTTGACAATCTCTGCACAGTGAGGTAAAATTGCTCAGCAAAGGCAATAGTTGGTGTCAGATTCTGGTGGTTGACTCAAAAATAAACCTTCAACAACCATCAGATCAGGCTGATTACCCTTTCAACGCTTGAGCTAACACCTATATTCTCACCTCAAAGCCTATTGCAATCATACGATTTGGGCCGAATATCTCAATGATTTTCAATTAAGGATTTAAGAGAGCGCTTAGGCCAAATACGCTCACATATTATGGACAATTTCCTATGCTTCAAATCTCAGCAATTGGTCCTAATTATTGGGAACACAATCAACTTAATTGTAACAAAATTATTTGGGGATGACTCAAAGTTAAAGTCTGAAAATCCCATGGACTTCAGATGAATAAAAACGTATTTTTTTCCCACCTTAGGGCAAAATTCAAATGTCAATCCAAATAATTGGCACAATAGCATTTGCGTAGATTGCCTGAAAGGGGTTACCTAGTGCTATCAAGGAAAAGGCCTGCCAACGTCCCAATTAGTGGTGCATCATTTACTTCAATTGATGCCAAAATTTTACAGAAGATGTATTTTGTCAGCAGTATGCCAAAACTGAATTCCAGAAGATCTTAAGACAATCTTGCATGCTTTTATCACAATTATATACCTGAAACTCTCCCGATTTTGAGAGTATTTTGCCACCAATGAACCTAAGAAAAGGTTTCAGTCATAGGATGAACTGAGGTGGTAAAATAGCTGTTAATTTTTGTGCTGGAATGTGACCAGGAGATGCCCTAGAGTTATAATTACCGGTACCTGGCCTGATGAATACCTAATAAATACCTTGCAGTATAAGTCTTATTTATTTTATCCTTTTCCTGGTTTTATCTGAATCTTAACCTTGTAGAAGTGTCAACAAAACTGAAAGTATCAATTTCTCAGTTTGTATTAAATACTGCTTCAGAAAAGTTCCCAAATATAAAAAAAGAATTATGCCCAAAATTGGCCAGAAGAGTTGAGGCAAATTCAATAGGCTTAGTGGTTTGTTGAACAGTCCAAATACTGTAAACTACAGGCATTATTGAGGATCAACCATTGTAACTTTGGCTCGAATAGATGTGCAGGATAACAATTTCCAAACGAGCAATCCACAGATTTTGACAACTGGTGCTCACTCAAAACTGGTTACATTTTCCAAAATGGATTACAATGACCAATTCTTGGCAGAATTGGCCAGATGCAAAAGTGACAATAAGATGGAAACCAGCGTAAAGAAAGCTTGGATTGACCTTTTTCTTTCCTGTAACAATAACATCAGTTACTAAAATTCAATTTGAGCAGATAATTTTGATAATCACACAGGTGAGATGAGCGAATTCAATAAAACCCAACAAAACTGGGCGAAAGTCATATTGGGCAAGGCCAAAACGGTGCACCCAAGGGCAAAAAACGCCCTGGAGGGGGACCGGGAGCCAACGCCACCAAAAAACCCAAACTCAAACACTGCCTGGGTTCTTGGAATTTACCACAAAACAAAACCAATACATAGAAATACAGTACGCACAGCCCATATCAAAAGTGGAACATGGGCTCCGACTTTTCTTTGGGATAGATTCCCCAACTCTGTGGGGAAGGTAGGTGAGGCACAGGCCTCCCTCTTTCCCCACACGGTATACATCACCACCCATACCATCCACTGCAGCTGGATTGATATGGGTTTTAAAACTGAAGAAGATGCAGACGCCGCAGAAAAAGTCTGTGTCAAAATAACCCTCCATGAGAGCAAACGAATTGTGCACACCATGTGCACCAGATGGAACAAAGTAAACACTTTGTTAATCTCATTTGACTCGCTTCCCACCAACCTCCTCCAAAAGCTAATCTAGGAAGAGCTCCAATTCGGCCTTCAGAGCTACAGAGAAATAAACAACTAGAATTACAGTGTTTCCACCTGATGCTGAACCTGTGCTTAGTAAAGGCAATCTCTGTAATTGACCCAGTCCCCAACGTGGCTGCAAACTTGACCAAAATTTCACACACCGCGGTGTTTCACCTCCCAGATGAGGAGTATCAAAACCTTTCCACATCACACTGGAACGCGCACCACCCATCTGCAACCATTGCACTGCACTGGGGCACAAGGAGCATGCTTGTATCATGAAGGAGGGCATCATGGCCCTGGACCTTTGTGATGACGCCATGGACAAAGATGAGGAGACCTTCAGAAGAATGGTCGACACCAACCACACTTTCCTCTGGGGAGAGGACGGACACTACGTCCTCATAGACCCAATCTCACTCAAACTATGCAAACAGGTGCAGAAGGCCTGCAAGGGGGCAGCAGCTAAGGCTGCATCTATTGTGACCTCATCCATTGACCTGAGCCAAATCCAGATGGACAGAGAGGAAATCGGCCAAACCAGCCAATAAGAACACAATTCCCAAGCTGGAACAACCATGGAGGATGTGAACTGAGCCAAACAGTCAGATCAGACAACCCATGCAGAAAATTTTCTTAAGCTGACAGAATCACCATGTGACTTCAATCAAATAAACTTAACAGGACATTTCAAATCCACTATGGATGAGCCAACAGGGCCCAGAGCTTCCAAAATCAAACCCTAAAACATCAGAAACCAATCAGTGCTCCAATTTGAATCAAACAAAATCACGTGTGGAAAAGCTTAATACAATTCCCAAACCTAACAACACCCTCATGAAATCATCACAAGGTAAGGAGCCAGAAAACGCCTTGGAGTGGACTGGCCCAATCACACGGAGCAAGTCCAAGGCAATGAGTGGGGGACTAGGGCCAGAAGGCCTTCCCAACTGCTCCTGAGGCGCCGTGGGCACCTCAGTGTCAATAGGGACATTAAACATTGCAGGAGCTAGGGCTCAAGTGTCCCAAGCCAAAAAACTGGACTTCCTGCACAAACCCCCAGTAGACATCTTGGCCATCCAAGAGACCCACTGTCTACAGGGGGAAGAGGGATCCTGGGCGGCCAGGGTCTCACCATCCCAGTCGATATGGACATCCCACTGTGGGGCGGTCATCTTTAATAATAACAAAAATTAAAAATCGTTGAGTCCTCCTCCCACTTAGATGGTGTTGAGTAATTGACTGGACCTAATTGTCAGATATTCAATAGGGACATAATATTTGTTAGCATGTTTAAAACTTATTATGGATAATATCAGATATCAGCGATTATGAACCAAGTATATTCTAAGCTTATGCAAAGCTTAGGATCCGCGGCCTAGCAATTTCACTTAATAATATTTGACTATAATGACATGGACTCAAGGGCTTTGATGGTTAGGTTGGACTTAGATTAAGTTTTGACTTAATGACTTGGGCATGTGGGCTTTGTTGGTCTATGTCAAAATTAGTTTTAATGTTGGTCGAGTTTTTGATTAAATTAATTACTAATTAGTGATATGAATCGCCTTGGGTATGTGCTGCCAATTGCATGTAAAAATGAATCAGTTCAGCTATCTTGAAGACGTATATGAAATGCCGTCTCAAGAATGATGACGGTGTTTACTCTGACCCTGGGGCTGAGCATGATGCCCTGAGTTGAAGTATTTGTAGACGTTTTTACAAACTTTTTATGTGGCCAAGTGCCACTAAAAATAAGACGTCATGGGTAAGATGTGGTGAACATTGAACCCTATGAATAACCCTTAAGTTGACACTAATATAAAACATACAACTATTAGAATTATTTATAATTTAACTTATAAACTTTTTTGTTTAGTGCTTTCTTTTATATTAATCAATTTTACTTGGGATCATAGGATCAGGATGGCATGCCATCGTCCAAGTAAAACGACAGGGTATACAAATTAAGTACTACCAAAAAGTCATAAATTAAATTTTAATCACCATCCTATCTATTGCCCCCATACAATAGACGCCTGAAACTTTTCCTACAATTAAAGAAGAACCAGCAATCAGAATAAAGCCCAAAACTCAGCAGATGGCCACATCCTAATCACAAAGATAGCAAACCAAGATGCCACGCTATCAATAGCCTGTATCTATGCACCGTGCACCACATCTGAGAGGAAACAATCTTTCAAATCCATCCTGATGCTCAACCTCCCACCGGATACCATCCTGTTTTGTGATTTTAACTGTTGGGACGCCCCCACTACAGACCAATGGCTCAACCTGAGGGGATACCCACCGGGACACATCAGGTTCCACACAATGAAGGCATCCCTTGGCCTGTATGACACCCTCTCCCAGGTCTCCATTCCTTCCCCACATGACCCACCCCACATATGCGAGGGTAAGCTCATCTCAATGAGTCACATTGACTACATCCTCACACTAAAAACCCACCGCTCTAACATCTCTCACTTTGCAACAAAAAATCAATTTCTCTGACCACCAACTCGTTTTGGTGCAGCTCTCACCAAACCCAAACTCCCACACAGGCATCAGCCTGGAGGAAGCTATACCCAAAGGATATAAGTCTCCAAAAGTTCTGACTGGGTCAAGCATGAAGCTTCAAACCCAAAATTTCACAACCCTGTTTGCATTGGATCCCATCAAATCTTGGGAAAAATTCAAATCTAAATGAATAAACAAAACCCACCATCTTGCATTGTGCAAATATACCGCGGATACCGCCACAATCAGATGCACCATGGCGGAACTTAATCACCTAGAACTCAATACACCAAAAACTGGATACAGCCTGTCACAATTTTGATATGACTGGACGATAGTCTTGGGACATTCAGGCAGAAACCGCCAAACACAGTATCAGCTATGAATATTCGATTGCTTTGAGATGAGGTAATATTTGGATATAACAAGTCACATTGGATATAATGAGTTTATTGGATTGCCTCTATATAAGGCGATAAGGCGATGTTGATGTTCAACAAATATGAAGTAAATCGCCTACAAATAGGGTGACAGCAGATTAAGAATAATAAGCCAAAATTTGAGGAAAATTGGCGGAATAGAATAGCCAAGCCATGAGAAGCAGTATCACCTGAAGCTGCTGTATATAAGCGAGATGGGCGATTGAGAGAAGGAGAAGTTGTTTATGGTGAAGAGAGAATGGGACAGTGAAAGATCTCTGTATTTATAAAATAAATAAGAGAACTGTCAGGGAGATTGCTCCTATTTTTAAATATATTTTCAAATGCGTCTGAAGGACCAACAACCTTCACATCATCCATCCATTGTTCAGAGGGCTCAACCTGTGTGAAAAACCTGGCGGATCCTAGTGGTACCGTCCAAATTATATCAGTGGTGCTCACTACAGGGGGCCCATTGACTAACCAACCAAAAACTCGGAACCTCAGTCACCACCTATGCCTTATTCAGGGCAATTTATTGAGGAGTCTTCCCAGAATCCTATAACAGCTGGATATGAGGAACTCAAAGTTACCCTGGATGAAGTACTCAGAAACCAAGATGAACTCCTTCAAGAACATAACGCGGTCATGCAACAGCTTGATAGTACATTTAGTCAAATGCGAATCTTGGGACTACAAAACAAAGAACTTGCTGAATGACTAAATGATACCACCCAGCGGCTGCAATATGCCAAACAAAGATCTTCTACTCCTTCTTGGTCATCTCACTGGGAAGAAGATGACTATCAAGAAGATGCATCCTACATAGGCGAAGACAACGCTGGTCACAGCTATGATGCTCCCAATAATAGCACTAGATATTCATATGAGGCGGAACATCACCTACCTCCAGTAATGGCTGTACCACCTACCCCTGACAGTCATGCCACCCCAGAAGCGATGAATGTCCCAGCTTCTGCTAATCACACTCCTCAGTGAGAATCCGCTTTCAGGTCTCATTCAGTTCCTCAGTGCGGCCCTAATATCCACAAACAAAAAGAGGAAATTAATGTCAAAAAGATACCCCATTCGACCTTAATGGGAACATCCATGGATTCTTTAAATGGTTTGAGTTCGCCATGGAAGGAGCCTCTGATAAATGGAAGGCTAAGTTGCTAGTATCTGCTCTGGATGTGGGAAGTGCCAATCAGGTCACCTGTTACCTTCCCAGTAGATAACTCTCCTATAAAGATGTAAAGGACACCATACTCCATTTGTTTGGAGGAAACTCAAAAATGTCACAATGAAAAGCAGACTTTTTAACCATCAGATTCTGTTGAAATGAGACTCTCATTAAGTTCGCTGATCGTTTCACAACAGAAGCCCATGTGTTGATTGAAGCTGGGTACTTAGTGGAAACTGACGTGTGCATTGCCATGTCTGCCGCGGTGAAGCCATATCATGAGCTTTCTAATGTTATTTCGCCGCTTCTGGATGATGACATACCTCTGCTTAAGATTGTACAGTTTTTACAGTGGGTAACTCCTAACTTTCTGCTGCCAAATTTGGATCAAAAAACTACTGCTGCCACAGCACCCTCTTATTCTGGAGAATACTATCAACCGCCTCCAGCTTCATTTAGTAATTCTAGGCCTTACTACAACTCTGCACCTCATCCTTGACTGAATTATAATCAAAAGTTCGATCAGCATCAATGGGTTGGCCATGACAACCGCCAGCACCTAGTTATTGATCTGGTCCCAATTATGCCAACCATCAATAATCAGCTTACTGACCTGGAACTGGGTATACTGAGTGACCCCAACCCTTCTGGCCTAGACCTGCTTATGATAACCCAGGACGTGGTTCCTATGGGGTCAACTGCTATGAATGCGGTCGCCCTGGTCATTTGGCAAATTTTATGTCACAATCGCTAAGTGAATTATGTACAAGACCAATACTACCAGGGAAAAGATGGAGCGGAGTAGAGATGAGACCCTCTACCTCTGAAATACCCTTTAACACATCCCTGAATCAATAGTAGTATATCCTGCAGAAGTTCCTCAATATGATGATGGAATTTTATATCAGCAGCCAATTGGAGGAGTAAACAAAGTAACCCAAGCTCAAGCTAAAGCAGCGGCAAAAGAAGAGCCCCTCAATCAACCAAAGCCCTATGCCTGTCAAATGCTTGATCAAGCGTCCTCAGACCAACTTGATCCTACCGCGGATGTGCCAACTCTGAAAGGAGTAAACGTCGCCCTTCCAGTAGATACCATTGTCAGAGAATACCCCCAAGTCGGAGAGGGGATTATGAATTTTCTTGGGAAAAGAGAACCCATAAATGTTCATGTATTAAACAGTCAATATTCTTCTTATTCTTAGTGTACATACTGTGATATATTTGTAGTGAAAGATAGAGTTCGTGCTATAATAGATACTGGTGCTCCAGTCAACATCGTTTCCACTAAGTTAGTGCAAAAATTGATATTGAAACCTGATGTAGACCATCTCATGGTTTATGGAACTTCTGGAGCTGTAAGTACTGTCTCTGAGGGAGCTTATAGTGCGCTGCTTCTGTGCTTTGGGTCCATTGTCATTGTGGCCCCGGTGATTGTATTACCAATGAACACTATGACATATTAATCAGGACCACCTTTCTACGCCATTTTGGGGCTAATGTTGATATGATGGAGGAGAACCTTGACATCTTGGGTCAGCAGATCCCAATATAATTTACTACTAGGGGAATACCAAAGGATCTGGTACATACTAGTCATATCAACCTCGCCTACAGTGATGGGGTATGGCCTGTTTGCTACCATCAACTGAAGCGCAAAACTCGGGCCCTTCCTCAGCAGATTTATGAATATTAAGGGATACCTCTTCAAGTGGCAGGGCCCATATCCATCCCTTCTGGCCATCAAGTCTTAGTGAATACTGAGTTAGAGGTAGAAGTGCCGAGTGGGTTATATGGGGAAGTTATTGGGCTCTATCATCAAACACGGTTTGAGATGCATGTGGCTCCAGGAATTATACTCCTGGGACATGGGGAGATAAAGGTTTTGTTAGCAAACCTGCAGAGAGAACCAATGCAAATCCGCTGCCACTAAACTATAGCGTATCTACATCTGACTCCCATAGATGATGTCCTCCAGGTTCATGATTTTGGATCAATAGATGAATTTGGATTATTGCTTGAACCATCAGTTGATGTACTAACAGTAGTACCACAGAGTAATTTAACAGGATTATCAGAAGAACAAAAAGACCAAGCAATAGCTTTATTTCAGAAATACAAAGGAATTTTCGCTGTTGACAATCACAATTTAGGGTGTGCTTGAGGGGTGGTCCATTGATTGGATACCGGGGATCATCCTCCAATAAGGTCTCAACTGATTTTCCACTCTCAGGCAGCAGAGGACGAGGTTAATGAAGAAATCAATAAGTTATTAAAACAAGGGATGCTTGAGCCATCCAAGAGCCTGTGGGCTTCACCTGTTCTAATAGTAAAAAAGAAGGATGGCACCAACCAGGTAGTAATAGACTATCAGAAACTCAACAAAATTACTAAAAAGGATTTGTACCCCTTGCCAAGAATTGATGACGCTCTGGACAGATTAGGGGGTGCCCGTTACTTTTCTGTGATGGATTCAATATCAGGCTACTGGCAAATCGAGTTAACCTTGGCAGAACAGGAAAAATGCGCTGTGATCACATCTAAAGGCCTTTTTCAACTGACACAGATGTCTCAAGGACTGTGTAACGCTCCTGCTACTTTTCAGCGGGCCATGGACACTATTCTTGGCGACCTGAAACTGTCATGCGTTCTAGTATACCTCAATGATATTAACGTTTTCTCTTGAACCTTTTCAGAGCACCTAGACCACCTTGAAGCAGTATTCCGTCGGCTGGCTAAGGCGAATATAAAAATTAAACCTCAAAAGTGCAACTTTTTCAAAGATCAGCTAGAATATCTGGGTTGTGGGTAGACGCAACTGGGCTGCAGCCACAACCGGCTAAGGTGGAGGCCATTAGCAGGATGGCTACACCTAGTAATAAGCATGGCATACAGGTATTTCTGGGGATGGTTGGTTACTATCAGCACTTTATCCCTAATTTTAGCTGTACTGGGGGCCCGCTATTTGAGTTGTTAAAAAAGGATGCTGTGTTCAAGTGACGGAACGTCATCAATCTGCTTTTGATGCACTCCATATGGCATTGAGCAGCGCACCGGTGCTGTGATACCCAAACTTCAATTGGGAATTTATTGTACAGATGGATGCGTCCCTTTCCGCTGTTGGGGCAGTACTTTTTCAGAAAGATGATGAGGGAGAAGAACATACTGTTACTTTCTGTAGTCGTAGTCTGAACTGTCATGAGCATAATTATACTGTGACTGAGTGAGAGTGCTTAGCAGTAATCTATGCATATAAACAATTCAGAGTCTATCTGCATGGGGTAAAGTTTAAAGTTGTAACTGATCACATGTCATTACGCTGGTTGCAAAATCTCAAAGAACCAGAAGGACAATTGGCTCGATGGGCTCTCAAAATACAGGCTTATGATTTTGAGATTCTCCATCAGGCTGGAGCGAAGCATCAGAACGCGGACTGTTTATCTCAGTTACTGACTATTGTGGTGACAACAGACCTTAGTGACGTGATGTATGATAAGATGCTCAGCGGAAAATATGATGACTAACCGCCTCAAGTAATCAAAATGTTAAAATGAATTGCACTCAAATACCTTCCAACAGAATGGAGAACTGTATAAACAAATTTGGCAATTCTATGGTAAATTTCCTGCAGCCCTCCACATGGCCAGAAATCATTATGAGCGCTCACAGGGCAGTCGGGCATGGTGGCATGTGTAAGACTATTGAGTTGTTATGCCCATGGTACTATTGGGAGAGTATGAGTTTTGATGTGCTCAAAACTATTTCCTGTTGCCATCAGTGCCAAGTGGAGAAGTCATTCCATCATATGTCATCATATCAGTTAGTGAAACCACATTTTGCTTGGCATACGGTCTCCCTCGATGTAGTTGGGCCCTTGCCAACAGGAGCCAACTGTTGTAAGTACATTCTTGTGGCTATCAACCACTTGACCCGGTGGGTCAAAGCAAGGGCAATACAAGATCTGGGGCCATTACAGTAGCTAAATTCATTCTAGAATGCATTATTCAGTGGCACGGTTGCCCTCAGTTTATTCTCACCAATAATGGCACCAACTTCACCTTGCACATACTTCCTAAATTGAATGAGCTTATGGGGATCTGCAGAGTTCTGATGACCCCATATCACCCCAAGTCCAATGGAATGGTCGAATGAGTGAATGGAACTCTGGTGAATATATTCTGAAAATTAGTAACGGATCACCCTTCTGATTGGAGCTCCATCCTTTCCACCACCATGTTCACGTATAACATTAGTTACCATTCTGCCATGGGAAAGAGTCCATTCCAATTACTATATGGCTGACACCCAGCTCTTCTGGCGTTGCTTTATGCGTGTGTAGAAGACACTGGTGGATTAGAGCCCCACTGCTATTTGACTAACCTTGCGAACATTTTGATCAAGCTACAAACTGAAGCATATTCCTTCAGCTTGGCTAAGAAGATTAAGAATCAGGCAATTGATCAGACATGACATAGTGGATTGGTGTCATTCAAGGAAGGTGATATGGTTCTCTTTCACAATCAGCACGGATTTGGCTGAAAGCATAAACTTGCCAGTATTTGGATAGGTCCATTTGAAATAATAGAGAAGACTGGAGTTGACGCATATACTATTAAGGATCCTATCAGTGGTCAGATCATTAATTAAGTACACGCGAAGTTCCTCAGACCTTATAAACAATAGGATCCTATTGTCCAGTCAAGGAGGGGGTAATGTTGCAATTTTGATATGACTGGATGATAGTCTTGGGACAGTCGGGCGGAAACTTCCAAACACAGTATCAGCTACAAATATTTGATTGCCTTGAGATAAGGCGATATTGGGATATAACGAGTCTTATTGGATATAATGAGTTTATTGGATCGCCTCTATATAAGGCAATAAGGTGATAAGGCGATGTTGATGTTTGATGAATATGAAGTAAATCGCCTACAAATAGGGCGACAGCGGATTAAGAATAATAAGCCAAAATTTGAGGAAAATTGGCAGAATAGAATAGCTTTTTTTTTTTTAGTACTAATGCCATGAATAGAAGCAGTATCGTCTACCTGCTGCTGTATATAAGCGAGATGGGCGATTGAGAGAAGGAGAAGTTGTTTATAGTGAAGAGAGAATGGGACAGTGAAAGATCTCTGTATTTATAAAATAAATAAAAGAACTGTCATGGGCGATTGCTCCTATTTTTAAATATATTTTCAAGTGCATCCAAAGGACTGACAATCTTCACATCATCCATCCGTTGTTCAGAGGGCTCAACCTGTGTGAAAAGCCTGGCGGATCCTAGTGATACCGTCCAAAATTATAACATGCCCCAGTGCGCACAGATCTGCAAATATGACATAACTGTGGCAACTGACCCAATGAAGGTTAAGGCGGAAATTCACCGCTACTACACTGAACTTTATTGTGACACCCCACCTGACCCCCAAAAAATAAAAAATTGCACTCCGCTGGAATACAGAGTGCACCGCCGGACTGTAGTCTCCTGAACCTTATAACACAGGGGGAGCTCTGGAATACAGTCTGCGGTGCACCACATGGGAAATGCTCAGGCCCTGATGGGATACCCTACAAATTTTATAAAACATACTTTAAACAGATCGCCCCCCTCCTCCTAGAGTCTATGAACCAGTGCTTGACGGAGACCCATCTCCTGCCAGGAGGACAGGACTCCTATGTCCTTACCCTATTTAAAAAGGGCGACAGACTGGACCTGGCCAACTGGCGTCTGATAGCACTCTCAAATACTGACACTAAACTACTTACAAAAATTCTATCTACCAGAATGGGCGCATTAGCCTCTAAAGCCCTATCACCCAACCAATTTGTTTTTACACCAGGGAGCTCCATCTGGTCTAACATACACTCCATTGCCAATGTATGCCAATCCAAAGCAATGTGGGCCCTCATATACCTTGACCAGGAGAAGGCATATGACTACGTTACCTGGCCATACTTAAGAGAGTGCCTACCTCCTTTAAACATTCCACCCAGGTTCATCAACTGGGCGATGCTCCTCATGGAATCCACATCTATGGATGTATGTGGCCCTGGCTTCCTGACCAACAGGATCACCCCACAAAGAGGGCTCAAGCAAGGGGACCCCCTCAGCCCACTACTATACAACTTCATCTTTGACCCACTCCTCCGCATTGCCAACTCACGCCTCAGGGGCATAACTGCACAAGGCCAGCCCCCAGTCAAGATACTAGCCTTTGCGGACAACTGTGTAACAGGTATAGCTGATAACAGCGATGACCGCCAGCTGGAACACACCCTAGAGGAATATTCCATGGTGAGTAATGCATCCTTAATAAACAGAAAACCAAAATAATCCTCCTTGGCAAATACATCACCAACTGGACCACATACCCCACTACACACAACCCAAGATGTAAAAACTCACTCGTCCTACCCGCTGCATTACCCACCACCACCACCTTGTCCACCACCTTGGGATATGGTTGGAAATAAGGGGGTATGCAAATGAGATTATTAAAAATAATCTGCTTCAACGGATATCCAACAGAATCGCCTCATTCAAGGGTAGATCCCCTGGGTTAACGGGGCGAGTGGCAGTTGCCATCTCACTCATCCTCCCAATGCTGTGGTTCCCTGCACATGAGATCCTTCTTGCCCACCTTTATAACATCAATCAGTGCGCTCATCCAGGGTTGGCTGTGGCCTAGATCCTGCCCACCCATTCGGGTTGAAATGGTATATGGCCCACGCTCCAGTGGAGGCATGGGCCTTATAGATTTTGAGAACCACGCCAATCGCATCCTGGGTACATGGATAGAAGAAGTGGTAACCCTGGACCCCCAGCAACAGCACTGGTCCAGGGCAGTGAGGGCCAACTTCGCGCAGGCACTAAAATATTTAACCCACATTACCCTTCCAGCTTACTAACATACCTTGCTAACCACCCCAGTGCAACGGGCCCACACGGAACCCCCCATCACTTTAAGCGCCTCCTCCAAACCATCCGCCACATGGGATGGACTGTTGCCACCACTGTTACTGTGCAGGGAAGGGGACGACCCAGATCCCACTTTGTGTTATGAAAGCCAGAAGCACCCCCACAAGCATACTTACCACGACCCCAACCATCGCCAAAATTGACTATCTAGACACTTTGGACATCCCCTATGACCTAGCCACACAAAAAGCAATATGGAGGATGACGCACCATCCACTCCTCCAGCTGAGGGTAAGGGCCAACGCCTGGCGCCGCCTAAGAAGGACCTACAGAATGGCGGACCGCACTTACTTCACCCACGCACCCTGCATAGTATGTGGAGGAGAGGGCTCCCTACACCACCGCTTAGAAACCTACCCCTCATCCATAGCCATATGGCGAGAAGTCGCGCGCCTGCTCAATATCCAAGACGACCAGGATTTCTCTATCTCAAAGAGCCTCATTGCAATCCAACTTGCATCCCCAATCCCGTCTACCCTGCGCTCCCTATTGATACTCATTGCAATGTGGACAATCCACTCTATTGCCTTGGATGCGTTCAAGGGCATGGTCCCTACCATCCATGGGGTTGTCAATAGATTCCACATCCACTTACTGGAGCATTTCCAAGCCTGTCTCTATGGGTATATGAAGCCAAGACAGCAGAGACTCATAAAGTCATGGTTCCCACTCTGGTTCCTTCACATGGACCCCTTCCTTCACACCTTCTCCATAGTGGGGGCAACCACTTTGGAGTAGCGCACCAATCCCCTATATTTAGCTGTTCCAGCTGGCATCAGGGGTAACCTGTGTACCTTGAAGTGACCAATCCTCTCTATTCATCGCTTTTCTTCACTCTCCTCCCATTTCTACAGGTATATTGGTAATGATTGTCCCCTGGTCGGCTTGCCTCAGTTAAATAAAATAAAAGAAATCTAAGCTTATTTTAATAACAGCCACCATGGCTATGAAGCAGGTCCTCCTACTCCCTAGATCTTATCAAAGTGGGGGAGCTCATGCAGATACATCAAGCCTGATCGATCTTCCACCTTCAAGCGTTAAAGCTATGCTGGAAACCCTATATCAGGGTTTTAGGATTGGTACTTTACAAATTGATCCCTCCTTTGGCCTGTTCTACTACCTTAAGGATCAGGCACTCAAGATGGAGATATATATGAAGTACCGCGACGCTACCATGGCATCTTGCCAGATGGCCCACAGACAGTCAAGCAACTAACGGATTTCTTGTTAACTTTGTTCAACCTTCAACTAAGCATAACCAGAAAATAATTGCTAGAAAAAATATGGAAATCACGGAAATCTACTGTGTGCAAGGGGAGGAACAATCTTCCCAAAATGCCCTACTGAACAAGCTAAATTCCAGTTTTGCTGAAGTCCAAAAGGCAATTGTTAATAATATGGGACTTGCCAATGAAGCTCATGGGAGATTAAACACCCTCGAGGAGTTTCTGAGCAAAGGAGTCCCAAAAATAGTCTCAGAAGTTCTGGCCCACCATGGGTTATCATAAGAATGGGTACAAATTATGAACAACCGCTGTCAAAAACTGGAAAGCCATTCAGATTACCTATTGTCTCTATCAGAACGACTTATCATACATTCCATTTTGGGCCAAAGAAACCTCTGAAGCTAAATGTAAAAGTTGATGACTTTGAAGAGTATGTTCAGAATGAGGGATAATATCACCAAAAACTTTAAGGGCATTGCAGCAAAGCCAGCCATCCCATATATGGATGAAGAAGATGCTATATCAAAGAGGAATTTTCTAAACTTTGGACTGTGGTGTTGAGATTGCAGGCCTGAAATACTGAAATTACTCAGGAAAATTGGGAACTCAGAATACAGCTATCAACTGCAAATTCCCAAGGAGACAGTATGGACAAAGATATAAAAAGCTTAAGAACCAATCAAGTATTATTCAAAGAGGAGTACAACAACTTTAAAAAAGAATTTAAATCCATTAAAAAGAAAGGTTGCCAATGCTCGCCCAACTTTGACAAAAAAGAAATAGGAAAAAGCTCCGCTTATTTGGCCAAAAAACAGCCTGGAAAAATAACTAAGGGCTGAATTCAGGCGTCAGAATCCAGTAGTTTGGAGAAATATCATGAAATCGAATCATCAGAAGTTGACACCGATGCAGAAACTTATATTTCGAACATCCATTATAAGCCTAGAGTTCTAGCATCAATCCTGACTCCAGATACTTCCCAACGGGAAAGAGGGCCAATTATGGGCGATGATACACCAAGACGTTCAATAAGAAGTACAACCCCTATGCCCAAAACAGGGCGAGATGACTTTAGCCATTGAACTTACCAAAGTTCAATAAGGATGTGAACGTCCACTCTTTCATCAAGCTATTTGAAAAAGCAATGAGAGGAGCATCAGACCATGCGAAAGGATTGGAACTGATTAACTCAATTGATGCCCATAGCTGTGACCTCATTATGCCCTATTTGAATGACAAGTGTTCCTATATGGATGCCAAAATTGCAGTGACAAAACAGTTTGGAGGGTCTGAGAAACTAGAAAGCTGAAAAAGAGAGCTTCTTAATATTGAAGTTAAACAGAATGAGACTATTAAGGACTTTGCAGATAGATTCTTCCATGAGGCACAAGTTCTGCATGGGTCTAATGCAATAGATAAGTTTGACGCCAAGATTGCAATGGAGCACATGATTATGTCCTTCTGCGAACTGCACAATGTTATGTTGCCTGCATTCAATGGAAGCTTGGAAATCCAAGAGCTTACCAATTACTTGAGAAGCTGGTCCCATAATTTCAATACTTCTAATTGGGCCAAAATCAGCAAAAATCTCGATTCCCAGGCCCAAAAAGCAACATGATGTATGACCAGGGGAAAAATTTCCAGAATACAAACCAAAAATTCGAGTAAAAACAAAAAACAGGGCCAAATGCTTGCCACATTTGCGGTCAACAAGGGCATTTTTCTAGACAATGCTTCAGACAGTCCAACAAAAAGCATGGGGTCAACTTTGCTCTAGAAATCAACAGTGACAATGAGACAGAAAAAGAGCAAGTGGATTAGAGGCAGAATGCTCTAACTCCACCGATTTTCAAACCGTTTCACCTGACACTGATGACCTCTTTAGAGCTGAAGTTTTGCTAAAGATAACATCCACCATATCATGGCTAATGATGTCATGATGGTCCTACTTGGGCCACAGCAAAAGCAACTGAACCCTTAAAAATTACTAAGGGAGCCTGAACTGAAGTATCAAAACCCTACACAAAGCAGATTATTGACCAGGGTTTAAACCTCCAACCCAGATGTTTGACCAACCTGCCTAAACTTAACAACGTTCAAGTAGCCATTCCCATGAAGACCTTGCAGATAACTTCCCAGATATTTTCTCAATCCTGAAATCACACCTGGAATCGGGCAGCAATCACAGCATTCACACAATAGATACCTTTGAAAACTACTCTGAATGTACTTATGTAGACATAGCGGTAAACAAGGTGCGAGTTTGGGCCATTGTTGATAGTTGTGCTCATATTAATATAGTCAGTACAAAGTTGGTTAGAAAACTGAAATTGCGCCAATGTTGCCCACTATCAGGAATATGGAACCACTGGAGTGCATACAACCAAATCTCTGGGCGTCTACAGTACCCTTCCACTCAGATTTGGATCCATTGTAGTACCAGCACCTGCCATAGTGTTACCAAATACAAACTATAATATCCTAATTAGGACTGATTTCTTAAGAAGATATGGAGTTGTTAAAAACATAAGGACGATACTCTCACCAATCTGGGACAGGCTATTCCACTTTACTATAACTGTGATAAGGCAATTGAGAAAAAGAATCTCAGCCTATTTATAAATCTGGCCTACAAAGAGGGGTCATCCCAATTGAGTATTCCAAAGCTCAGTCAAAGATAAAAGCACTTCCCACTAAGATTGATGAGTCAAATGGCATTCCACTTTGATCAAATCAGACATCACTATACCATCCAGAGAACAAGTAAACATCCCAATGGGACTAACAATTAATATCCTGGAAGGACTTTACGGTGAAATATATCAACCATGGTCTAAATCTCAATTTGAACCAAACATTACCCCTGGTATTATCATTCCAGGTCATGGAGAGATACATATCTTATGTGAAAACCTGCAAAATTGGCCCATTTCAATCAGACGACATCAAATAATCTCTTTCTGCATCTGTTCCCTACCATTGAAATTCACTCATTCCATAAGTTTGGAACTTTTGTAGAATTAGAACTCCCAAATAAGGACCAACTCAACATAAATAAAGTTGTCCCTATGGCCAATTTAAGCAACCTGACCAACTCAAAGAAAGGTCAAGCTCAGGAGTTAATCTCTAAATATTAGGAAATATTTGCACAAGACGTTTTTGACTTGGGTTGTGCTAATGGTGTCACCCACAAAATCGATACTGGAGATCATAAACCTATTTGATTGCGCCCAATTAAACACTTTAAATTTTCAGAAGAAGCAGTATCCAAGGAGATTAAGGAACTCCTCGATCATGGCATGCTAGTCCCTTCAAAAAGTCTATGGGCAGCACCAATTTTAATAGTGAAGAAGTATGGAAGCAACTGAGTGGTCATTGACTATTGGAAGTTAAACATCACAAAGAATGACTCAAACCCACTGCTACGAATTGACAATACCTTGGATAGGCTAGGAGGCGCGAAGCTCTTCTTGGCAATGGATCTTATCAGCGGATATTGGCAAATAGATCTTCCTAAAGAGGAGCACAAAGAATGTGCAATCATAACCCAAGAGGGCCTATTTGAGTTGACAAGGATGACTCAAGGGCTCTGCAACGCCCCAGCCACATTCCAATGGGCAATGAACATAATCCTGGGAGATTTGAAATTGTCATATGTACTAGTGTACCTTGAAAATATCAACATTTTCAGCTGCACTTTTGACAACCACCTGGAACACTTAGAGGAGGTTTTAAAAAGGCTAGCTGCTGCAAACTTAAAAATCAAGCCCAGAAAATGTCAGTTTTTAAAGACCAACTGGAATACCTCAGATTTGTGATTGATAAAGTGGGTCTTTGGCCCCAACCCTCTAAGTTGGATGCCATCTCCAAAATGAAGTGGCCCAAATCCAAGTGCGATATTCAAGTATTCCTAGGCATGATTGGGCACTATTACCAATTTATTGTCGACTTTGCACAGCTTGGAGAGCTTCTTTTCTATTTGCTTAAAGATAAGGTCCCAAATGACTAAACTCCAGCTTGTCAGGATGCATTTGACCAACTTCAATTGGCCCTATTAAGCGCAACTTTTTTTTTAATACCCAGACTTTGATTGCAAATTTATCATCTAAACTGACGCATCCTGAACAGCAGTGGGGGCTGTGTTATCCAAAGTTGAAGAAAATGGTGAAGAACATCCAGTTGCTTTCACTAGTCGGGCTTTTAAAGTTCACAAAAGAAACTACACAATGACATAATGAGAATGCTTAGCTGTCATATATGCTTGCAAGCAATTCTGGATCTACCTTCATGGTACTCATTTCAAAGTTGTTACCAATCATGCCTCCCTAAGATGGTTGAATAACTTAAGAGAACCTGAGGGCTGATTAGCCCGCTGGGCATTAAAGCTTCAAGCCTATGACTACACCATCAAGCATCAAGCTGGGGCAAAACACCAAAACGCTGACTGTCTATCCTGACTACCCAGCATCACAATACTTAGTTGGGCTGCCAATGAGTTGGTTATGAAAATGATTAGCGGAGAGTATCAGGATGAGCCCAAATTCATCCAAAAGATATTATTTGATCTACAAAAAAATAAAACCATCAAAAACGGGACGCTTAACAAGATTGTAAAGGACAAAAAGTTTATTTTCCAAAGACCTTCATCCTGAACAGACCTGATAAGGCAGCGAATAATGTCATATGGCATGGCAGATTTAAGAAGACGAAAGAGAATATGGAGCAATTCTACTGCTGGGAGTCAATGCATTTTGACATCCAAGAAACGCTAGAATGCTGTGCAGAGTGCCAAGGCAAAAAACCATTCCAAAAAGCACATCTTACCAGCTTGTTCAGCCCAACTTTGCCTGGCACACTGTATCTATTGACGTTGTTAGCCCACTTCCAACAAGCAATATGAAGACCAAGCAAATAATTGTAGCCATCAACCACTTGACCAAATGGGTCGAGGCCAAGGCCATTCTGGAAGCTGGAGTGGCAACCACTGTCAAGTTTTTACTTGAAAACATCATCCACAAACATAAATGCTCTCAGGTTATTCTGACCCATAATAGAACCAACTTTACCTCCAATGTCCTTGCCAAGCTCAACCAACTTATGGGAGTACAAGGTGTGCTTTCTGCTCCCTATCACACCAAAACTAATGGGACTGTTGAGCGTGCAAATTGGACGTTGGTGAACATTATCCAGAAATTAACCTCGGCCAAACTATCCAAATAGTTTACATATTTAAGTTCAGCAGTCTTCGCCTCAATATCTCCTACCATTCACCAACCAAGATGTCTCCATTTCAAGTATCATGTGGTAGACACCTGGCCCTACCATCGTTGCTATATTTGGCCCTAGAAGATCCCAGAGAATACACTTACCCTCAGTACGTTGAGAAGCTTGCAGATGCCTTGTTCAAACTACAAGCTCAAGCCTTAGACAAAAGTTTTGCTAAGAAAAAGGCCCAACATCAAAAGGACTTAGAGAAGTGCTATACACTGGCTGAATTCGAAGTTAATGACAAAGTTTTATTTTGCAACACCTACAGATTGGGCCAAATGCAAAAGTTAGATCGGATCTGGGTCAGGCCATTTGAAGTGATTGAGAAAACGTCCAAGTTCATATACACAATCAAGAATATTAGGACCAGCCATATATACAATTTAAGTCTATGCAAAATTCCTAAGAAGGTTTAATAAGAGGGCCAATTAAGAAAAGAAAAAGTTATAAAACATAAAAACATAAAAACAAAACCAAAAAAAAAAAAAAAAATACTTATATAATAGTTTTATTCTAATTAATATTTTAGTTTGCACTTGAGGTTGGAGAGAGGATATAGTTTCAGACTTGACGGGCATTTGGGCTATCAACCTTCAGACACATTGGCCATTCCAGCCGAAGTTACAAAATAAAAAAACCAACTCCATTCTCGTTGGGCGTTTGGGACAATGAGAAAAGACCAACATAGGCTAATTGGGAATCTTAGGGCTTATGTTCAAGTCAAGAGGGGGATGTCAGATTCTGGTGGTTGACTCAAAAATAAAACCTTCAACAACCATCAGATTGGGCCAATTACCCTTTCAACGCTTGAGCTAATATCTATATTCTCACCTCAAAGCCTATTGCAATCATACAATTTGGGCCAAATATCTCAAGGATAATTTTATAAAGGATTTAAGTGAGTGCTCAGGCCGAATATGCTTGCATATTATGGCTGATTTATTATGTATCAAATTTTGGCAATTGGTCCCAATTATCAGGAAAGCAATCAACTTAATCATATACAAAATAATTTGGGAACGACCCAAAGTTAACATCTGAAAATCTCTTGGACTTCAGACGAATGAAAAACATAATCACTTTCCTGCCTTAGGTAGAAATTTGTATGTCAATCCACATAATCAGCATGATAGCAGTTGCATGGACTGCCCAAAAGGGGTTACCTAGTACTATCGAGGAAGAGGTGTGCTGATGTACCAATTAGGGATGCGTCATTTACTTTAATTGATGCCAAGATTTCACAGAAGGTGTATTTCATCAGCAGTATGCAAAAAATGAAATCCAGAAGACTTTAGGACAAACTGCATGCTTTTATCTCAATTTTTGTACCTGAAACTCTCCCAATTATGAGAGTATTTTGTTACCAATAATATAAAAGAAAAGGTTTCAGTCATAGGCCAAACTGAGGTGATAAAATAGCTGTTGAAAATTTGTGATGTAATGTGGCCAGGAGATGCCCTAGAGGTATAAATACCGGTGCTTGGCCTAATGAACATTAATAAATATCTTGCAATAAAAGTCTTATTTATTCTATCCTTTTCCTGGTTTTTGTCTGAATCCTAACCTTGGAGAAGTGTTGACAAAACTGGAAGGATCAAATTCCCAGTATGTAATAAATCCTGCCTTGGAAGAAGTTCCCAAATAATAAAGGAAAAATTACTCCTGAAATTGGCCAGAAGAGTTGAGGCAAATTTTATAGGCCTAGTGAGTTGTTGAATGGTCCAAATACTGTAAACTACAGGCACTATTGAGGATCAACCATAGTAACTTTGGCCTGAATAGACGTGTAGGATAACAATTTCCAAGCAAGTGATCCTCACATTTTGACAGTTGGTTCGCCCTCATACATGCTGTCAGACTTTGGTGGTTGACCCAAAAATAAACCCTTTAATAACCAACATAATGGGCTATTTATCCTCCCAATGCAAGAGCTAATACTCTAAATTCTAACTTAAAGCCTATTGCATTACACGGCTTGGGCCAATTTTATCAACGTCAATTCAGTAAAAATATTCTATCAAATTTTGGACTGAATACATTTGAAGCTTCAGGCCAATTGTCACAACAAAACGCAGCAAATAGTCCGGACTAATCAGGACCAATATTATTAATCAGTATAAGAAATCGTTTGGGGATTGACCTAAAGATAATGTCTACAAATCCCATGGACAAACAGACATCAAATGTAATCAAATTCCAAACCTAGGCTAAAATTGTATTTTGATCTTCATAATTGGCATGATAGCACATGCACATGGACTGCCCAAATTGGAGTATCTAGTGCTATTGAGAGAGGCCTGCTGACGTTCCAATTAGGGGTATGTCATATACTGCAACTGATGCAAAATTTCACATAAGATGTATTTCATCAGAAGTATGACGAAATTCAAATTGAGATAATCCTAGGGGAATTTTGCATTTTCTTATGGTGATTTTTGTCTTTGACATCCTCCCAATTTTGAGATTATTTTGCCACCAATAAACCTAGCAATAGGTCATAATTGTATCAGTTCAAGGGCTAAACTGAGGTTGAAAATAATCTGTTAAAATTGCATGCTCAAATGGGTCCAGGAGATGCCCTAGAGGTATAAATACCAGAGCTTATCCTAATGAAAGATCATCAGATAATATCTCTAATAAAAGATATATTTTTATTAAATCTTTTACCTGGTTTTTATCATAATCCTTTCTTTGGAGAGTGTTAACAAGCTGGTAGTGCCAAACCCACAGCTTGTAACTTTGCCTGCATCGGGAGAAGTTCCTGATTATGAATGGAAAATTATGCCCGAAATTGACCAGAAGAATGGGGCTATTTTAATAAGCCTAGTGAGTTTCTGAACAATCAGAATACCGTAAGCCACTGGAAAATTCAAGGATCATTTGCCAAACTTCTTCCCAATTAAGCATGAAGGATCTCAATTATCAAGCGAGCAATACTTGGAACTAGAAAACTGGTGCTCAAACAAAATTGGTGACACTCTATGAAATGGAATCACAGAATTAGTTCATTGCATACTTGGCCAGACTAGAAAGTGACAAGGAGATGGAAACTAATGACAAGAAAATCTCAGATTATTTTAATACCAGCTTCCAAGGCTCTGATGTGGGTACCTTCTACTCCCTAGATCTTATCAAAGTGGGGGAGATCATGCAGATACAACAAGCCTGATTGATCTTAGATATGCAAGCATATAAGATATGCTGGAAACTCTATATCAGGGTTTTAGGATTGTTACGTTACAAATTGATCCCTCCTTCAGCCAGTTCTATTACCTTAAGGATCAGGCATTCAAGATGGAGATACTCATGAAGTACCATGACGCAACCATGGCATCTCTTGCCAAAAGTCTCACAGACAGTCAAGTAGCCAAAGGATTCCTGGTTAACTTTGTCCAACCCTCAATTAAGCATACCCAGCGATTCATTGCTAAAAATCTGAAATGCACAGAAATCTACCTTGTTCAAGGGGAGGAACAATCTTCCCAAAATGCTCTATTGGGAAAAAATTACAGTTTTAATTAAGTCCAAAAAGCAATTGTGGGTAATATGGGACTTGCCAATGAAGCTCATGGGAGATTAAACACACTTGAGGAGCTATTAAACAAAGGAGTCCTGAAGATAGTCACAGAAAATCTTTCTCACGAAAGGACTATTACATGAATGGGTACAAAACATGAATACCCGCTGTCAAAAGCTGAAACCCACTCTGATTTCCTACTATCTCAGTCAGAATGACTCACCATACATGCCAATTCGGTCCAAAGAAATCACATTGAGTTAAATGCAAAGCACAATGACTTTAAGAATTAAGTTCAGGATGAGCTGGATACTGTAAAAAAACATAGAAGTCCTAACAGCAAAACCAGCTGTCCCAAATAGGGATGAGGAGGATGCCTGGATCAACGAGGTATTTTCAAAAATTTAAACTGTGGTGTCAAGGTTGCAGGCTAGAAATACTGAAATTACTCAAGATAATTGGGAACTCAGAATGCAATCATCAACTGCAAATTCCCAAATAGACAGTATGGTCAAAGATAAAAAAGCATAACGTCCAACCAAGCTTTATTTGAAAAGGAGTATGTTGTCCTTAAAAAATTTGAATCCATCTAAAAAGTCAGTTGCCAGTGCTCACCCAGTCTTGACAAAATAGAAATAGGAAAAAGCTCTTCTCATTCAGCCAAAAAACTGTTTGGAAAAACAACTAAAGGTTAAATTTAAGCATCATTTTCCAATAGTTCAGAACAATATAATTAAATTGAATCATTGGAAATTGACACCAATGTAGAATCTGGTTTTTAAAAATCCCTCCTATGCCTAGAGTTTTGGCATCACTCCTGACTCCAGAAACTCCCCAACGGGAAAGAGGGCTGATTATAAATGATGATACATCAAGACGTTCAAGAAAAAGTACAACCCCTATGCCTAAAACAGGGCGAGATGACTTTAATCATTGAACTTACCAAAGATCAATAAGGATGTGAACGTCCACTTTTTCATCAAGATATTTGAAAAAGCATTGTGGGGAGCATCAGACCATGAAAAAGGATCAGCACAGATCAACTCACTCGATGCTCATAGATGTGACCTCATTATGCCCTATTTGGGCGACGATTGGTCCTATATGGATGTTTAAAATTGCAGTGACAAAACAGTTTGGAGGGCCTGAGAAATTAGAAAATTTGAAAAAGAGAGCTTCTTAATATTAAATTTAAGCAGAATGAGACTATTAAGAGCTTTGCGGACAGATTTTTCTATGAGGCACAAGTTCTGCTTGGGTGCAAAGCAATAGACAGTTTGACGCTAAGATTTCAATGGAACATGCAGTTATACCCTTCCGTGATATGCACAATATCATGATACCTACATTCAATGGAAGAACGGAAATTAAAGAGCTTACCAATTACTTGAAAAGCTGTTCCCATAGTTTTGATATCCCAAACTGGACCAAGGATCATCAAAAATTCCGATCCTTGGGCCCAAAAAGCAACACTGTGTCCAACCAGGGGAAAAATTTAACAAACTACAAACCAAAAATTCAAGTAAAAGCAGCAAACAGAGATGATTACATGTCACAACAGTGGTTGAAGAGGGCATTTATGTAACCATTGCTTCAGACAGTCTGACAAAAAGCCCGATGGTCAACGTTGCCCTAGAAATCAACAGTGGCAGTGAGGCGGGAAAAGAGCAGGTGGAGTAGAGGCGGAATTCTCTAACTCCACCAATGTTCAACCCATTTCACCTGACACTGGAAAGCTCTTTAGGGCTGAAGATGTCGCCAAAGATAACCTACACCATATTGTAGCTAATGATGTCATGATGGTCACTACTCAGGCCACAGCAAAAGCTTTATAAACTCTTGAAAACTACCAAAGAGGCCTTATAAGAGGTATCAAAACCTTACGCAAAACAGATTATTGATCAGGGTTTAGCCCTCCAACCCAGATGTTCAACTGTCCTACCTTTGCTTAACAACTTACAATTAGCCATTCCTTTGAAGAATTTAGCAGATAACTTCCAAGATATTTTCTCAAGTCTGAAATCACACCTGGAATTGGGCAGCAGTTACAGCTTTTACACAATAAATACTTCTAAAAACTACTCCAAATGTACTTGTGTGAAATTAGCGGTAAACAAAGTGAAGGTTTGGGCCATTGTCAATAGTGGTGCTCCTACAATAAAGTATGCACAAAGTTGGTTAAAAAACTGAAATTGCGCCCAATGTTGCCCACGGTCAGGAATATGGTACAGCTGGAGCGCATACAACTGAATCGCTGAGCGCAAACAGTACCCTACCTCTCAGATTCAGATCTATTGTAGTAACAGAACCTGCTATAAAGTTGTCAAATACGAATTATGCTACCTAATTGGGACCAATTTCCTAAGGAGATATGGAGTTGTTTTAAACATAAAGATGTCACTCTTACCATTTTTGGCCGGCTAATCCACTTTACTATAACTGGGATAGGGAAATTGAGAAAAAGAAAACCAGCCTATTCATAAATCTGGCCTATAAAGAAGGAGTAGTCCTGATTGAGTATGTCAAAGCGCGGTCAAAGATAAAAGCACTAACTAACCTGATCAATGAGTTAAAGGCATCCCACTTCAGTCAAATCAGCACATTAATATACCATCCATAGATCAAGTAATCATCCTGACAGGAATAACAATTAATATCCCAGAAGGACTTCAATTGAAGTATATTAACCACGGTTTAAATCTCAAATTAAGACAAGTATTGCTCCTGGTATTATCATTCCTGGACATAGAGAAATACACATCTTATGTGCAAACCTGCAAAATTAGCTCATCTCCATCTAAAATCAAACAATTGCATCACTGAATCTGTTAACTACTTCAGAAATTTACTCATTCCATGAGTTTGGAACTTTTGTTGATATAGGGCTCCCCAATAAGGACCTACTCAGCATCATTAATGTCGTCCCTATGGCTGATTTAAGAAACCTGACCAACTCTGAGAAAAGCCAAGCTCAGTAATTATTCTTTGAATATTAGGAAATACTTGCACAATGTGATTTTGACTTGGGATGTGCTAAGGGTGTCATCCTTACATAAATAATGGAGATTATAAACCAATTTGATTATGCCTAATTAGATGCTCGAAATCATTAGAAGAAGCTGTATCCAAGGAGAATAAGGAACTCCTTGATTGTGGCATGTTAGTGCCTTCAAAAAGACCATAGCGACAACAATTTCAATCGTGAAGAAAAAGAATGGAAGCAACTGAGTAGTCATTGACTATTGGAAGTTAAACAACATCACAAAGAAGGACTCATACCCTGCCATGAATTAACGATAACTTGGATAGGATAGGGGGCGTAAAGTTCTTTCTGACAATGGATCTTATCAGCGGTATTGGCAAATAGATCTTCCCAAAGAGGATAGTGAGATATGTGCAAGTAAAAGACAGTAGGGCCTAATCCATCTGATGATAATTCCTCAAGGGCTATGAAATGCCCCAGCTACCTTCCAAAAAGCTATGGACACAATCCTGAGAAATTTGAAGTTGTCATGTGTACTAGTGTACCTTGATGATATCAGCTTTTCAAGCGCACTTTTGAATACCACCTGGAACACTTAGAGGAGGTTTTCATAAGGCAGAAGCTGCAAACTTAAAAATAAAGCCCAGAAAGTGCTAGTTCTTCAAAGACCAAATTGAAAACCTTGAATTTGTAATTGACAAAGTGGGTCTTTGGCCCCAACCCTCTAAACTGGATGTCATCTCCAAAATTAAAATCCCAAATCCAAGTGCGAAATCCAAATAATTCTAGGCATGATTGGGTACTATTGCCAATATATTGTCAATTCTGAACAACTTGGAAAGCCGCTTTTCAATCTACTTAAAGATAAGGTCCCATTCGACTAAACTCCAGCTTGCCAATATGCATTTAACCAACTCCAATTAGTCCTATTAGATGCGCCTGTTCTTTGATACCTGGACTTTGATTGTGAATTTATTGTCCAAACTGGCGCATCCCTAACAGCAGTGGGGGCCATGTTATCATAAGTTGGGGAAAATGGCGAAGAACATCCAGTTGACTTTGCTAGTTGGATCTAAATGTTCATGAGAGGAATATCATGGTGATGGAATGAGAATGCTTAGTCATTATATATGCTTGCAAGCAATTCAGGGTCTACCTTCATGGCACTCATTTCAAAGTTATTACAAATCATGCTTCCCTAAGATGGTTAAACAACTTAAGAGAACCTAAGTGCCAATTAGCCTGCTGGGCATTAAAGATCCATTCTTATGACTACACAATTGCGCATCAAGCTGGGGCAAAACATCAAACTCTGATTGCCTATCCCAACTACCCACCATTGCAACACTTAGTCAGGCCAACGATGATTTTTTTTAAGAAAACGGTCAGCGGAGATTACCATGATGAGCCTAAATCCATCCAGAAACTATTATTGGATTAATGAATAATACAACTATTGAAAACGGGATGCTTTACAATATTGTTGAGGGCAAGAAGTATATTTTCCCCAGACCCTCAGCCCAAACATACCTAATAATGGTGGCACATAAGGCCATAAAGACTGGTGGATTCAAGAAGATGAAAGAACATCTGAATCAATTCTACTATTGGGAGTTAATGCATTTTGACACCCAAGAAACGTTAGAATGCTGTGCGGAGTGTCAAGGCGAAAACCGATCTGAAAAACACATCTTACCAGCTTGTTTGGACCAAGGTTTCCTGGCACACTGTATCTATCAAAGTTAACAGCCCAATTTAAATAAGCAATAAGAAGGCCAGGTACATAATCGTAGCCATTGACCACTTGATCAAATGATTGAGGCCATTGCCATTTGGCAAACTGTAGCAGCAGCTACTGCCAAGTTCGTCCTTGAAAACATCATCCACAAGCATGGATGTCCCCAGGTTATTCTGACCATTAATGGAACAAGTTTTACCGCCAATGTCCTTGCCAAGCAAAACGAAAAAATAATAGTATGAGGTGTGCTTTCTGCTCCCTATTATCCCAAAACTAATGGTACAGTTGTTCGCACAAACAGGATGTTGTTGAACATTATCAGGAAATTAACTTTGGCCAAACCATCTGAATGGAGTACTTAGTTAAGTTCAGCAGTACTTGCCTACAATATCACTTACTATCTGCCAACCAGTATGTCACCATTTCAAGTATTATATGGAAGACACCTGGCCCTACCAACACTACTATATTTGGCCCTAGATGATACTGGTGAAAACACTTATTCTCAATACGTTGAGAAACTTGTGGATACTTTAATCAAACTACAAGCTCAAGCCTTTGACAACAGCTTAGCCGTTAAAAAGGCCTGACATCAAAAGGACTTAGAGAAGTGCTACATTTAGGACAAATTTTAAGTTAACAATGAAGTTCTATTTTTACAACTCCCATGGGTAAGCCAATTGCAAAAGCTAAATTGCATCTTGATAGGGCCATTAAAAGTAATTGAGAAGACATCTAAGTTCATATACAAAATTCAAGGATATTAGTACCAGCCATATATACACCCAAGTCCATGCAAAATTCCTTTGAAGGTTTAATAAGCTGACTAACTAAGAAAATAAAAAAGAAAAATTAAATTAAATTAAAATAAAATACATTATAATAATTATAAGAAATAGGAATAAAATTCTAAAGAAAAAAATATTTTAACCTGAAAATACTTTAGTTTGCACTTGAGAATGAGGAGAGGATCTAACTCCAGACTCGTTGGCAGTTCAGGCCAAGATTAAAAATAAGAGGATCCAACTCCAGACTCATTGGCAGTTTGGGCTGAAATTAATAAATGATGAAAATCAATGAAGGCTAATCAGGAAGCTTAGGGATTATATTTGAGTTAAGTGGGGGATGTCAGACTCTGGTGGTTGACATGACTATAAACCCTTAATCGACCAACATATTGGGATTATTATCCTCACAATGCTTGAGCTAATACTCTAAATTCTCAACATAAAGTCTATTGCAATTACATGGCTTGGGCCGATTCTATCAACGTCAATTCAATCCAAATATTCTGTCAAAAGCTTGGGCCATTTACACTTGCAAGTTCAGGCTGATTGTCATACTAAAACTTGGAAATTAGTCCTGACTAATTGGTACCAATACTAGTAATCAGCATAAGAAATCATTTGGGCATTGCCACAAAGATAACTTCTACCAATTCCCACGGAAAAATAGATGTTAACCATAATCAATTTTCTGCCCTAAGGCGAAATTCTTGTGCTGATCTTTGTTTATATATAATATAAAATCTAATTTAATAATTTTTATTTTGAGGTGGGCTGACCTGGGGACGATACTGCACCAATTAGGGAAGTGAAGAAAATGGGAAAGGAGGATAAAACCCGGAAAACCTCCATGCATGGCATATGATAAGCCAGGAACTCCATGGACCGCCTTTGCTATTCGCTATCTCAGTTTGGGGCATTGGTGCGCAAAACCAACACAGTCAAAATTGTCCCCTACCCAAAGTCCATTACCAGGATCGAACTCAGGAGGCAGTGGTAGAGGGTCCATACTCTACCACTGGGGTATCCTCCCTTCTTATGTTGATCTTTGTAAACAACATGATAACACTTGCGCATGGACCGCCCAAATGAGAGTATCTAGTGCTATTGAGAGAGGCCTGCTGAAGTTCCAATCAGGGTATGTCATATACTGCAATTGATGCAAAATTTTACATAAGATGTATTTCATCAGCAGTATGACGAAATTCAAATTGAGATAATCCTATGATAATTTTGCACGTTCTTATAAAAAACTCTGTCCCTGAAATACTCCCAATTTTGAGAATATTTTGCACCAATAAACCTAGTAATAGGCCATAATTGTATCAGTTCATGAGCCAAACTGAGGTGAAATATAATCTGTTGAAATTTCATGCTAGAATGTGGCCAGGAGATGCCCTAGAGGTATAGATACCAGCGCCTAGCCTAAAAAGGATCATAAAATAATATCTCCCAATAAAAGATATATATTTTTTGTTAATCTATTTTCAGGTTGTTATCAGAATCCTTTCTTTAAAGAGTGTCAACAAGCTGGAAGTGCCAAACCCACAGCTTGTAAATTTTTCTGCCTTGGAAGATGTTCCCAATTACAAAGGGAACATTACACCTGAATTTGATCTGAAGAGTCGGGGGTGTATATATGAAGCCTAGTGAGTTTCCAAATGTTAGAATAACATAAGCCATTGGCAAATATGAGGATCATTTGGCTGAACTTCTTACTGATTGAGTGTTCATGATCTTAATTATCAAGTGAGCGATCCTTAGATCTTAACACATGCTTAGGCGCATAAAGGCCTATTTTCCCTGTTTAGGCTCTGCTTTGAATTGAATTCAGCCAAAAGAGCCTCCTTCACTTCTTCCCAGGTATGCAGATTTTCCATTTACGGAACTATCATTTATTGTGCCAAACAACTTAAGCAAGGAGGGATGTGTTTAATTTTTAATTGTCAGATGAACCTTGCATTACAGATATATAGACATAAAAAAATAAAGCAATGCTCCCTTCACCGGGGAGGAACTTGTCTTTAAGGGGGAGTTTTATTGGGCGCTGCTCAAGCTCTTTAAGCCGTGATAAAGCGCTTTCTAGTTGCTTTTCAGGGCAATTATTCTTGGTTCAGTTGGAAAGGGAAGAGTTGGAGGGTTATCACTTATGAAAACCTCCATTTTAGGTGACTTTTGTGATACATAGGTGACCCCTGTAGTGAGCACTTTGTGGGAATCCAGCTATTCTGGCTCGCTGGTGCTGATCTCCGCTGGATTCCACAAAAGGGTTTTTGATAATGAAAAACACTAATATACAAAAAATGGCTTTTATATGTTTTTTATTGTCAGCGCTGAATAAGAAAACCTACCCTCTTGATACCTTAAAGTTCAGTATTTAAACTGCATTGAGGGTTAAAGGGAATTAAATGATAAGTTTAGAATAGCTTAGTATGGCCTGAACTAGGAAATATGTAATTTTAGCCTTTTAAAGCTCATAAAACTTGCTTTACTTAGGCTGAAAGTTGGAAGGGGAGTTTTTCTAAGCAAGATAAACCCACGGGTAACGATTTAAATTTCAGCCAATCCTTTTTAAGAAAATTATTGCACCTTGGGGAACCCCTGCCAAGCCTATAAAAAGGGGCGGTCCACTCTTAGGTGTTTGCTTTGAGCATGACGTGGCCTATGGAGAAACCTCCAATGAACTTCCCAGGTTCCCACGTGCGGTCAGGGAAAATTAACTGCTCAACTTCATGCCGTTTGCCTGTATAGTTTAATAGAAGTGTTACCTCGATTCATGAATTTCCACCAAGTTTAACCAGGGTCTTTTTGCTTATGATATTTTTATTTTTACTTATACCCTTATATCACAATCACAAACTTGTAAATGTCTGACATTTACCCCTTTTGGCCTATTTTGACCCAAAACAACATTTCTTGAAGCCAGGAGGGCAAACGTCCAACAACCCTCATAGCTGTACTTGAAATAGGGCAGTAGTGTATAGGTGCATCAATATTTCTGCAACTCAGCTGGAACGGTCCTGAATAAACCATCATCCAAGTTTTAGAGTTCCATAAAGTAAGGCTTGCACAGTCTTATCTACTCCAGCTGATTAAATCTAATTGGTCGCCTCAGTAAGGGCTGGAAGGTTAAATGCCAGGCACTCTAAACTGTAATTCTTACATATATTGAACAGACATTTATTGTTGAGTGAAGTGGAAACGTCTTGTAAAACTTTTATTTTCATCTATTTAGGGGACGTCATCTCTATTATAATTATTCATCATTAGGAAGGTACATCTTCACCTAGTAACCTCTGAAGTTACCTAGCAGAAACACCAGTTTTGGATTTTCTTAAGTTTGTAGTCCAGGTTCCTTAAATGGATAAACTATTTTTTAGTCATATTAGCTTCAGTGGGCTTAAAATGGGTCATTGTTTCTAAGGAAAATGAAATTTGACAGTTTTCCCAGATAAAGTAGAATAAATCATACATTAGCTACTTAAACGTAGAGATATCTTAAAGTTTTGAAGGGACACACCTTTGTTCTTAATAACAGCTCCTTTCATTGGCAAAATCTTCTAAAATCCTCAAGGGAGTTTTGTTCTTAGCTGATGATGGGACTGAACACATATTACTTAATGAGGGAGTTTCAGATTTAATTGTACCCTTTTCAGCATTGGAGATCAAGTTCCAATCAATGGTTCATCAGTAGGGGTTTCTTATGATCTATGACCAATTATCCAGAGGTTTCGTTCATATCTGAAACCAATTAAACTTGGTCTTTCCTGATAGAACACCACATCTAATCCCATGATCGTATACAAAGTCAGAAAAGCGTGCCTTTTTAAGTACTAGTGAGACCCAACTTAAGAAGGAAGGGGTCGCCAGGTATATTTATTTGTAGGTGCCAGAAAACTGAAAAGAAAAACTCCCAATACATTGCCATGGCGGTAAGCCCAAGAAGCCTTATTTGATAGGTGGGGGTGAGGAGGGGAATTTTGAAATCAATTACAGACTCGAGGGCACACATAAGAGCGGACAAAATGGGAGTGAGGCATTTGGAAAATGAAGATTAATGGCGAAAAACTTCATGTTCTCCTAGTCAATGAGACTAACTGTATGCAGAGCCTTGACATACTTAACAAGTTTTGACACACAAGGAAGTTATTTTAGACCTAGCATGTTTGAGGTAGCAGGGGATGAACAACACCAACTTGGCGCATCACGCATGAGCATATTGCTGCAAATCTGAGACCCTTGATCTTGTCCTAGGATTCCTTAAAAATGGACAAGAATTAGGGCAGAGAATATCCTTGACAAGAGACACAATGACTTATAGAGGGCTTGACGAAGAAGGGTGTTGGTTGGGGCAGCAGCCACCTTAATGGCGAGCTGAGGGTTAGTTTTAAAAAAATCATTAAAAAGTGTGGAAGCGGTGCTGAGTATCAGATTTAGGAAGTTAAAAACTTCTGCACAATCAAATTTGAGCTAATAGAAAAAGCTGATCATTGTAGTCACCCATTTGTGAGACTTGAATAGATTTTTAGTATTTTAATCTGGACCAGAAATGTGAGATGGATGGCCGGGGCAGGATCAACCATTCCATAATCTAAAGACCAGAAAATTATGACTGTGCCTAAGAAGAATTCTGTTATGCATATCTTAAAAAGTTTAGTTTCATTGGTTGGTGCATCAGGAGCTGCGGAGTCAGAAGAAGAGGAGGGGGTGGGAGGATTAAATAATGCGTGAAATACTTCCAGAGTGGCATTGGGGCCAAATCAGGAGGGAGGAGGGGTTGAGGCTACTGCAGTGGCAGAGGAAGGGCACTTGCATTTTTAGTAGGAAAGTCTGAAGCACAAAAGGCAGAGGGTGAGAAATTTTTAATGTCATCCAAGAATGGGTGGGTGGGGACAGAGAGGATTATTTTGTGAAATAAATCACCATATAGGCGTTTCAGTGGAAGGAGAAGATGCTTTAAAGATGTAAGGCCCCTCAAGGCGGCTGGCCACATTAAGAACTACAAACTGCAAGATGAAGTTGGTGTTGTAAGCATTCAACCCTTTGAAGCTCATGGCGGAGCTGAATAAGTGAGATTTGATTAACCAGGATGATAAACTGAACCACCATAGTTTCATCCGTCAACATCCAAGTGCAAGAGGTAGAGATGGAAATATCATTATAAATTAGTGGCAATTTCACTGCAACCATGGCTTGAATTTACTAGAGAATCTCAGGTCTATGTACCGCTCAATGATTGAAATCTATAAACCAAACAATTTTAGACACCACTCTGAGCCATCTCACTGATAGATGCACTTTCATAGATGAAGAGGTTCACATATTAATCTGAATGCTGATATGCAGGTTGTTCTGGGAAGCACAAGGGGTTACTGAGAACCACCTGGGAGCGCGCATGATGTTGGGCTAGATCCCAAAGGGACAAAGCAACTGGTGGGATGGAGGAATAATGGAGTCAGCCCAGTTGCGCTTTAGCAACGACCATAAACATCATGAAGTGGTGCATCACCGCCCCACGTGGGCAGCAAGCGTCAACTTGAAGAGATTTAAAATACAATATAAAGGAGCGGCAACAGTTGTTTTTAACTTACTAATTAGGTTTGGACATGATTAATTAAGTGTTATAAGCAGCGTAAAGATCTAAGTGAAGAGATAAATATACATATAGACCATTTATATTCTCTAAATTTATAAAGCACCTTGTTAGTATCCCCTAGAGAATCTATGTTTAATACTTTTTAAATGTGTCAATTAAGTTAAATCTTTATCTATTTTTTGTTCTTGACTACCTTTACTGCTTCTGGTTGAATCTACCACACTATACGTTGGATGACATTGATTACAACTATATTTCTTTGTAAAGTTCTTTTAGAAGCTCAAGTCTTAACCCTGAATCCAGGACAAATGATTAACGGTGGGGCATGCAAACCTATTCTTTTTACAAAGGGGAAATTTTTGTGCTTAGAAGGCTATGTCATTATTTCAGAGAATTTTTTACCACCAACCTAAAGATTTATTATCTGTCTTGGGCGTAGAATGGCGGAAGCATATGACACCTAACAGAACTCAGATATAGTTATATTTGATCAAATGATAGAGAAATCTATATTTAACAATCCTTTTATAGAAATAATAGCTATATGCATTAAAGCAAAGTGGTATCCTGCTTCTGAGATTAATCAAGCTGAAGATCAACCCATATAAAATTTCATAACTAATTAATCTACCAAATTTGTATTTTAAACTAAGAAACCTGTTTTAGCCTATAATATTAGCCACTGAGTTTCACACAAGCTTTGACATATAATAAAAGCTTAATGTAAACCTGATTGTGTATCACATCCTTTTTGCCCTTTGTCATTGAGAAAAAGGGAGCATGAAAAGAATAAGGTGGGTGCGTGGGTTGACAATCTATTTAGCAAGAAAATCCAATAAGGAACCTCCAGTATGTTCTTCTATGTTTTTTATGATTATATGTCATTCTCATAATGTGCTTTTACTATAATTTAAATATGTAAAAGTACTGGATCCATGACTATTGCAAGTAGAACAACATATCCTTTATTATAAAAATAAAGTGTGTTCTGCAAGCTGTAATGTTGAATGCCTTTAATCAAATATGCATCAGGTGGATCTTAAACTCCTGTTAAATAAGCACAAAAATAATCCTTTTTCAGGTCATTTTTTTGGTTTATAACGCCCCATTAATTCCAAAGGCTAATTCAAATGTTTCTAGATGAATGTATGTATCCAGCACAATAGCTTATATGGATAAATATTAAAGTTTTGTTCAAAAATCTTTATATGCTCAACACTTCAATATATTTAAAAGCTCTTAGTTAAGTCTAATTTACTGGTAAAACAAGCAAATGTAATACTACTGAATTTTTGTTATTGAAAATAATGTTTAGAAAATGATTGGGTTTTAAGGCAAAGAGTGTCCGCTTGATAAGAAAACCCTGTCTTTCATTGAGCTTCAAAGTTTTTATGCGTTTAAAATTCCTATAAATTCCATACTGAAGACGCAAGAAGTAACGCCGCTTCTCTACATAACACTGTAAAATTTACTTTTGTTGGTTGACTTAGTGGTATATATACTCTTGTGCTTTAAATCCTATTCTCTTGACTAAACCAGTCTTAAAACACACAATTACTATCATTCCCTTAATTTCTGCCACTTTTATATCAAACTCACTTTAGATGAAGCCTTGTTGCAATAAAGGAAGGTACAGAGCAGAGCGTCTCATTATCTACTAAATACAAGAGATGTCTATAACTCAAAAACCACTTAATATAGGGTAATAAGCCAATTAATGCACGCTTTTGTATAGTATTGCGCATCATTTATACAAGTCAAAATGTATTTCATTGTTTTACAAACAATTAAAACCTGATGGAATACCTTTCACTGCAAAAACTACCCCCTTGTCAATACAGAAGGCTGAAAAACTCTGAAAGTATATGTATTAAGTATATCTCTATAAAGGGTTTAGTATCTGCCTAATGATGCCCTTTCCTGAGTTCCTGCCTTAAGCATAATATTTTCTTCTAGTTTACACTCACAGCACTAATGGTTGAAAGCTAGTTCAAGTGCTACGAAAATACCTATTGATACCCTCTATAACTTCTTGAATGAAATTGTATTATATGATGTTTGTGCCCTTACAAATCAAGATTAGGTTTATCATTATATATTGGATACCCTAGATTTAAGCAATCTTAAACAAAGAACGGTGTAATATTGACAGAGTTTACCATCTTCTTAGTGATTATACTTTCATATGGGAAATTTTGTGGGTCCCACAAGCATTTCAGAGGAGGTTATTATGTAAAGACCACAAATCTTTGGCCGCCAAAACCCAAGAAATGATAAGACAAAAATGATTATATGATCTTGTATCTTAAAAAGCCCAGTATCAGATATATTAAAATCAAATTTACATTTTTTCCTATAATTTGAGATATGCCGACCAGGGGGTTGGACTTACCAAAACAAAATACTAAAACCAAACCTGAACAACCTGAAGCAACTGCCCAAAATGAGCAGAGAGATACAAAAAATGAGAACACAACCAACCAGGTGGGACAGTGGCAGGACGCTTATCCCACCATGGCGGAAAGGGGAGGGGGTCAGAGGGCTCATCTGCAGGTTCCTCATTTATTCAAAGCGTGAGCCAAGGTAGAGAGCAAGAGCGTGAGGATATCAGCAATATGCGGGAGGAGATTGCAGAGGATTGGTTCATCATAGAAATTATTTTTATTGTAAATAGCGCCAATGTAATTGAACAAGCATTTTTCTGATTAAATGAAGATGGCAGGAAGTTTGGAAAATAAAGCGTCACTAGCATGGGTAACTTTTGCTTTAGGTTGCGAAGTGACAATCATTTTCTGAAAGGTATCTGCAGTATGCTTATGAAACTTGAGAAACTTTTCTCTGTGGGGGGCAGGTCACAACAAGAATGGGAGGGGAGACCTTTAGCTAGAATCTGCGCTGTGTGGGCAACAGCATGGCAGAGTAAACTCTTTTTCAGGTTGGGCAGCAATTGCCACAGAAAAATGATGTTGGGTGCATAACACATTGTCTGAGGCCATAGGGAATAAAAGCACCGAGGGATCTTAATGTGGGTTTGTGTAGGGATAAATTCTCTCATGCTGAATTTGGAGTCTTCAATAACATTACCTGACTTATTGATTTCATCCAATGAGGACCATGGGTTCATGTACTACAATTCTGCATTTTCCTAAATAGGGATGTCTGAGGCTAGCTATTGGGTTCTAGCCTGGGCTCAAACCATTGACCAAGCCACTTCATGATTGATGGGAATATTGGTAGCACCTGACTTAGGATTGGCCTGATTGGCTGCTGCAGATGCAGCAGCGGCAGCATGTTTAGGAAGAAGGGGATATTATGGCACCCCATTACCATACAGTTGTGGGGTGGCTGGCAGACAGGAAGCTACCAACTTAGCCTGCAGAGGTGGCGGAAGTGGCAAGGTAGGGGCACCTATGCTTTGAGTGATCCAACTTGAAGCAGGTTAGACATATGGTTCTCCTGACCTCCACTTGAGACCATAATGGTTTGGTCAGGTTCAGAGGCAACAAAGGAGTGGGAGTAATCTGTTCAGTGATGTTATTAATTTAGGGCTGATTGTGGCAAATGACTGAGACCCAGCAAGGTGGGTGGCTTCATTAGGGACCACAAATTTAAGGATGGGGTCAGTGCCATATACTACCTAACCTTACATCAGTTCCTGATGGAGCACCGCAGGGGGAAGGTGAGTGGGCAACTTAGTAAACTGATTATCAACGTGGAGTCAGCGGGGAGCCAGGTGTGCATGGTGGGAATTAAGGTGCCCTCAAAGAGAAGGGGCACAGTTGCTGTAGTGGCAGCATCAGCTTCTCAAGTGAAACCTAGGTCAAAGTACCCCTTAAAGGGGCAGAAATTGATAAGCCTGGAGGGTTGCATCACCTCCTGAGCTATTAAAATTATGGCTTTGTCCACATAGGAGAATAATTTCCCATATTCAACCCAAAGGCCAAACTGCATGTTAGAGTGGGGAAGTACTAGAGGGCATTGGGGCGCCACCTGGAAGCATGCAAGGTGGATTGCGAGATCCTTGGGTGGAATAAATTGACCCAAGGATTTGGTGGGACTGGATAAACCAGTGAAAGCACTTTTCCCACCAAATGGAAAACACCGGATGGGGTTTTGCTGCTGCCCCACATGGGAGCAGCAGGCGGTGGAACCTTGGAAATCAGAGGGTCAATGTTGCAACTAATTGGATATCAAATTGTTTAGTAAATTTAAATTCTCTCAAAAGTGGGATTGAGCAGAAAGAGATCCACCAAATTTATGTCTTACTTACTACTTTTTTAAAAACTAACTACCAATATACTGCCTGTCCCCTTACAACCCAAGCTACTTAACTTCATGATAAGTTTCCTCAAACCTCAATGTAAATAATCTCATGTAACTAGAGTTAGGATGCAATAAAGAATTAAGTTGGCCTTGCTATATAGAGCATTTTTCTCATGTTAACTAAAATTGACTCAGTCAAAACTTCCATTATTATCGCTTAACTGCCTTTTGAATACATGATATCTTTAAGAAGAAATTTAACAAATTTGGGACCCCAAATCACATAAAATAAAGTTAAAATTCTTTGTTATTGCTAGATATCACCTGCATAACTCCAAAATTTTACTTTATCAAATAGAAAGATGGAGAGAATAAACCTTTGTCTAAAAAATCTTGCAAGGCTGCACAAACCAAACAAATTTACTGGATAGCACAGCTTTATCTTACATAGCTTTACATAAAAATCTTTTTAATACCTCTACTGAAACTCCCCTTTCATTGTAAATTATGTTCCAGAACCAGCTTGATATTTAAGAGACCAGCTTTATCCATTAAGCAACAAATAAAATAGAAGTAGAGATAATTTAAAATTTACCAGAGGTCAAGGAACTATGGATAATGATACTAGGAGCTCACAAAGAATGGGCATATTGTGAGCGGTGAAATTCCCTGAGTATTGGCCATGTAATTTAGTTAAAGTATATGATGTAGATTTTCCCTGAAAACCTATTTGAATTTAAAAACTTCTATAAACCAATTATATTAAACCTTAATGTGGTCTCATATAATAGTCATCCTTGCTCCATACAAGGTTTTTTAATACAATGGTTTAGTGCTTCCTCACCCTAGACAATGATTTATACTAACAATTTAAAACTTATAATTATTAATAAAAACCAGCTTACTGATTGAACTATAAAAGCTTCTTATTTGGCATGGTGTCACCTGAAGTATTCAGTATCACGAAAAGGCTAATAGTATACTGAAAACACTATACATTTGCGAGCAACAGTGCTATTAAAAAAGTTGTTTTTTAGTTCAGGAAAAGCTCCACAATGCAGCGGTATCTATAAAACAAGGCTCACTTGAAGCTATAATAATACCTGCTTCCAAATAGAATTTTACCCTAGAAGACTTCATTTATAGTATGTTAGCTATGTTTAGTTTAAAAGTAGTCACAGATTGTAGCAGATTTTCTAGCTTTAAACGCTTATAAACCTGAATATAATAGTAATAATATTGCCACAAAAGATTTCTATAAATTGAAGTACCATTATAAGGTTTTTTTTAAACTGGCGTATATCCCAGCTTTAAAGACAGAGTCTACAACCCCTGAAAAACATAGTAAGTCATCACAATATAACCCTAACCTTCAGATTATAAAATATAGTTTTTAGCTAAACCAAGTGACAGAAATTATGTTGGCAAGCAAATTGGCTAACATGTCAAGGATCAGATGGCAAGAAAGTCAAAAGCCATCCTCTTAAAAATTTTGTTTCTATGAATTATATAAAACACCACTATATGAGCCAATGTATTAAAAAAGGGAGGGACAGAAATTAGGAGATTTAAGAATTTTTAAAGGATCTGGATTGACTTGTTACACCATTTGGTGATATGTTTGAAACTAAATTCATGTATCTCAGAGCCTCAACCTGGAAGTTGACGATGAGGTCACAACATTTGGACTCTGATAAAATTATGAAAGCTGCTGTTTGATCATCTTTTATGAATGATATGGAAAGTTCCTGATAAATGAGGAAAATAATGCTCCCTTCATCATAGGGCTTACACTAATCCCATTAATATTGATAATTTATAACCTAATAATGAGTTCCAATTATATCTATATTTAATTTAAGCACATATTCTTTCATTCCTTTGTAGTATCATAACAAATCATATAGAAGTCAGGAACATATATAATTGTTATTGAAGACTCTTCTAAACGTGAAAGTGCCTATCCATCACCTTTTTGAAGACATTATGATACTAAAAAGCCAACCAGAAAGCAGCAGTGATCCTCAAACAGAACAATTCTAGGCAACTAATAGTTTAATTATTATCTGAACCAATGTGTTGTAGCCAACCTTGGTCCTAACTGCCAGGGTATTGAGTTTCTAATATTAGTAATAATGCTTACAAAATGAAAGAAAGATCTAGCAATGAGTCTCTTCCCACCAACGGGATGGGAAGTATAACAATAAATATTAACAAGTAATAATAAAAAATACTACCAGAACAGCACAAAGTTTTAGAGGTGGGTCATTTCTTGTTTACATTACTCATATTTGATTGTAACCAATAATACCTTCAGCCTAGTAATACTGGTGGTACCACTCATCAGTTACTGGACTAATATACTTGACTGAAGGTTAATACAGTCATTCACGCCCATAGCTGTAACCTCTTACATGAGAAAGCTTTACAGCTCATCTAGCCTGGCTGCTAGAGGGTTATCCACAGGAGTGGAACCCTACCCCTGCCTTTTCATATATCCCACTATTATACACCACCTTCAATTAGTAAGACTTCACCATTATGAGGTGATATGTCAGTTGGGATGATGCTGATTCTCAAACCCAACAATGTGGACTTTATAAGGCCAACTCTACGCTTGTCTGAGATAATCATGATTTGATTCAGATAATTAATGCCTCATCAACAACAATATTAACCAGATTGTCCTACTAGACACATGGATTACATGCTACCTGGACAGCTAGAAAATTTAATTTTTACAATATGTCATGACCAAGGTACTTGAAAACATGTAACAGACCTCTTTAATACTAAGTGAGAGTCCAAACTCTCAAACAAGCTTTGATCAATGCTTGGTATAGATAAAAATTTGATTGAAGGATTGCAACTATGCAGAAGCTATCCATGTGATGGGAACTTAAGTTCCAGAAGGTTTAAGAGTTCCATGAGACTAAAGGGACCTAAGGGCCTCATATTATAGCTGGAACTGATGATTCAGACAGGTCTCAGGGTCTCAAAAAGCTAATGGATTTAGGAGCCCTGATGGAGTGGAAGGGCCATGAGGCCCAATACTACTACCTGCCCCCACAGATCCTCTATTTAACGTGGCAAGGGTGCCAGAACACCTTGGAGAAAATAGATACTGGGGATGATCAAGGCTTTTTGCAAGTGCATAGAGGAAATAACCCGAGGATAGGGTCCATTTTAATGGCATAATATCAATCCCAACATTACTCTGGAGGCACTAGACGAGGATATGTATGCTAAACATGTATTTGCCTAGCCCACTGATAACTATATTAAACAATAAGCAAAACTGCACCAGTCTGTAGCCCAGGTAGCAGTTGCAAAACAGAGATTTCAGCCCAGAAAAATCAATAGGAGCAGAAGGCCAATAAAACTGCCCTTGATCGCTTCTAAGAAGAGTTGCAAGATGACATGGTAAGAATATGAAGACAAGTAGAGCAGAGAGCCATTGATAGTATGAGCAAACGGTATCTTCTGAGCCAAGCCAAAGTGCACCTCCAGCCATATAGACCCTTTGTATCCTAACCCTTTATAGCTTTAATATTAGTTTTTAATAGAGGCTGATTTCAAGCCAAAAAAGTATTGTATCCTTTCTGAATGCTTATGAGAGTGCAATTGTGAAGGTCACCAATAGACAGAAAGTAAACATATTCATTGCTACCTTTGCGGTGAAGCTAGGGAAATTGTGATCCCACATATGCGTGACTGTCATAATTAGGCTCAAGTCATGATTGCCTTAATCAAGGAGTTGATAAATACTAATACTATTTTAAATTATTAAAGCTTTTATCAAGAATTTGTTTCAACAGGGAGAAAGTCCCTCAGACTTTACTAAATGATTTTATTCCAGAACCCAACATTAATAATTACTAATTATATTTCTCTAAACAATACTACCACTACAGTTATCTCTGCACACAAGTCATGTCCTGATGTCCAATTACACATTATTGGGCTTAAAAACATTACATGTTTCCCAAGAAATCAAAGAGGCTTTAAAAAATCCTTCACCTCTGGTAAATAAATTTCTATTTTTCAAAGACCCACAGGCTGGCCAAGAGTAAATGTTTCCAAAAAGAAGAATAAAATTTACTACTATTTCAATGGTTAACCTCATACCAATGACATTTGTTAAAAAAGACGCGCCAAAGAGGCAGAAAAAAAGCAGTTAGAATAAAGGAAGATGCTCTTCATGCTGAGGATTCTAGCATGCTTTAACTGATCTTATTTCCTATACTACGTTCCAGAAAGTGCCGCCTCAAAATAAACTGAAAAAAGTTATCTGCTTCTGACAATAAGCATCACAATAAGCTTGTTCTGCTTCTTCTGAGTCACCCATGCTGCTTATCTTACCAATGCAGTTTAAGAGCCTAGTAACCAGAGTTGCTGTTAAGGGGTTTAAAATATCCTGTTCTTGTAATTGTCATAAACAAATTACCATAAATATTATTTCCTCTAGGCTTAAAAGTGAATTAAAATCACCTCATTTTGCCACATTATGGATGAAGTATAGAAAACAATGGACCACATTGTACAAAAGCTACTGGTGCCTACTCTGCGTTTCACTTAAGTTTGGTAAATTATCTTTGGAAGCCTTGGATATGGCCCTTGAAATCTCGGCTATAGGTTACATTTAAAGGCCCAATTTCTCTGTAAATATGATGTCATTTGTTCATTCCACAAAAATCCTATCATTACTAAGGACTCACGTCCCCCTAAATCTAGAACTATCAAATTTCCTAAGAGCTTAAATGACCCAAACCTTTCTGCTCCTGATAAATGATAATATAGAATAAATCAAGTACCACATCTGAGGACCCCATATGTAGCTACTGCATATGTGGTAGATGGAACATAAGGAACTCCGTTATACTCTCCAGATGCAAAACTATTTTTCAAAAATCACAAGCCATTAAAAACATCAGAGTTAATAAAGTTATAATTTTGTAAAGCCTTCTAGAGATGTAAGTTTTAATAATCCATCAGTGGAATAAAGCTTGACCTGACTAGAGTTTTTGATCTTTCATATGTGACACCATCTCAGTACTATTAAATACTTTAATGAACAAACCATGTATTGTGGGATCTAGCACACTAATAAAGTATGTATAACAATCAAGTGTTTAAATTATTAGTGTCTAAGGATTTTAAAGTATCTAGATTTTTGGTCTGGAAGCGCCACCCACAGTGGATCTAGTTGAGACTTTGGCTAAGGAAAGATTTGACAAGTAATCATGGAATAAAGTTGATGAGCTAAACAAAGGATTCTACATCCTGTTTTCAAAAGAGACATTTGAATTTGACAATGTTGAGTAGAGATGAGCATAATATAAAATAGGATATGCTTTCCCTATCTGAGTGCGGCCCTAAAAAAGAATAAAGAAGAAGAGGCTTGAGTAGCTAGTGAACCTAAGAAATTACAGGAGTCATGAATGCTGCTGCTATACTGGAGACCAAGGCCTCTCCCTCTTATCTAATTGAAAAAGATAAAGGCCATTGCGTCATCATGGAATACCAAAAGCTTAATTCAGTCACTAAGAAGTATAGCTTCCTCTACTCTGAATCAATAGATTTGCTACCCCTTATCACCAGAGCCTAATATATTTTAGATATGGAACTCACCAATGGATATCAGAAAATCTTAGTTTTTACATGTTAACTAAGCTAATGCGCTTTGATCGCAAAGGAAGTATTATTCAAACCAACACAAATGCCACATGAGCTTTATAAAACCCTAGCAAAATTTAGAGATTGATGGACGGACTTCCGAGTACCTGAAGTTATTGTGTTTTTTCCTACCACAGAGACATCACAAAAGTTTTAAATTCGTTATCTAGACATTTATGACATTTCCATGAAGTTTTCAAACAATTGAGACATGCTTCCCTCTAGCTAAAGCCATCCAAAGGTTCATTTTTAATAAAATGAGGTCGCTTAGCCATAAAGTTACAAAGCAAGGAGCCTGACCTATCTCAGATAAATTTGCTTAAACTGTTAAAGAATTTCACTTCATAATCTAAGATACATTTAAGTACTTGTGATGGCGAGTTACTAAAGACAATTCATTATGCACTCTTCAAACCTCAAAGATTCTTTAATTTCTATTTCAAAAGGGGTAACCTTTAAATGGTCCCCACGCAGTATTAGTCATGAGACCATCTTAGAACTACCCTAGTTACACAGCCTGTCATTATACATCTAAGTTTGCGCAGAAATTTTTGCCACTTATCAATGTTAGAGATGTGGCAGCTGGAGTTCTACTAGCTCAACTAGACGACCAACAAGTGACCATCCCGTGGCCTATATTTATCAAAACTTATCCACAGCCAAATAAAACTACAGCGTGACTGAACAGAAATGTTTGGCTACTCTCCTACCAATTAATTTTTTGCCGCGTTTTATGTAGATCCTATTTACTATCTCTACATGACTCCCTCATGTGGCTCCAGCAAAGAAAAGATCCTGATTGGAGCCTGGCTAAATGGGAGATCTAATTAATGCTATATGACTATACAATCACTAATCACGCTTGATCTATTTATTAAAATACAGGTGGGCTATTGTAAATGCCAGTATTGACTATTAGAAGCTCAAGTAATACCACTTGTATGATTTAATAAAACGACTTGACATCTGGGAATAGGAGAAACTAGAAAATTATTTATGAGTTACAAATTATGAAGAATAATATTCTGATAAAAATGGATCCTTTTAGCCTAGTCAATGGGAAATGGTTTCAATATGAGGGACTTCTTTACAAACTAAAATCACTCTCGAAGGACACCTTTGGGGTAGGGCGTAAGCCGTTGAAAAACTTATCAATGGCTGAAAAAAATTATTTGTTTCAAATGTCAAATACCATCTTAAAAGTGCGTATTTATGCTTGACATGTAAGAATCAGGGTTATCTAAGTACTTAATACCAGCATCAAAAGTGCCACCTAAAAGCGCCATTTAGTTTGGTCAGTTATGGTATTGTGGGGCCCCTGTCCATTTGACTTCACGACCATAGAATATTCTCCTTGTCATTGAACACTTAACAAAGTGGCTTGAAGATATTCTGTCCCTGAAGCCACCTCCAAGGTTACAGATTTATTTCTTTTCAGCTTCATTTTCTCTCAATATTAATGCCTAAAGTTTTTCTTTCAGATAACCTATAGAATGTTTCATCACAAGTAGTGCAAGAAATAGTTCTATGTATGGTATCAGACAACATTTCATTGTCCCCTACAATCATCCAAAATATAAGGCAGCGTAATGAGCAAACAGGACCATTGTAACTATTCTACAAAAATTGGCAGAGGCTTAGCCTATGTAATGAAATCACTGTCTGTCCTCCACCTTGCTAGTCTACTAAATTAACTATCTCTGGTCTGTTCAGATTTCTTATATATGTCCTTTGTGAGAGAAAACTGCAATTACCTAGTAGTGTGAAACCGCTGTTGTATTTTTCTCTGCTCCTAGAGTGCTTAGTTAGCTATTAGGGCATTAGCTGATGAGATAACTAATTTACAAGCAATTTTGACCGAAGAGATTATCATGATACCCACAAAGAGGACCTCTAAATTCAACAAAGATTGTCTGGCCCTTTACACCTTCAGAAGTTAAATTTTGTTTTTACTATCAAAAAAACCCATTATTTTTTTAATGAACTTGCCATCTCCTGGTTGGACCCATATTGTGCCCTATACAAAGAGGAGTCAAAATATTACATTGAGATGTTGCTCAGGGTACAGTGGTCAATTGGGTTCAAGAAAGGAGTCTAAAAGCCTATCCCCCCTATGAAAAGACCCTAAGGGATACTGTCAGAATTTGTAATGGTGAGAAGATTGACAAACCTATTGAAGATTGAAAAATTTAAACAAGTAAAACACCCTTCTCCGCTATTGAGTCTTGATAAACTATATCATGCTTCTAAAGAGACAATGTCTTTGTATGAGAAGGACAAAATTAAAGAAATCCAAGAATCAATAAACGAAACAGCTTGACTAGGTTCACTAATAGACAAACTGAGTAAACCTATATCCCAGTTCTAGAGCCTCAATCTGGAAGTCCTAAAACAATGGGGGCATAACAATCCAGATGACAACAAATAATTAAGGCTTCTGCTTGTATCCTTTTTAATGAAAAGTAAGATCCTAATTGAAGGTGGCAATGAAGCTCCTTACATTATAGGAGACCCACTCACCATTTTCACTTAGTATGTTTATATAATATTAATGAAGTCAATTCAATGCTAGATAAAAATTAAAATAAATTTTTACGTTACTAAATATATTTCACAGCAAAGTTTATAGCAGTCATGACCCCAGACAGTTGCTATTGTGGACAATTCTATATATGAAAGTGACTAGCCATCTTCTTTTAGAAGCCATTCTTCTACAAAAAGCCATCCTGGAGAAAGCACGGATCTCCAAACAGAACATCTTTGATCAGCAAAAATTTTATTTTTGCTCCATTATAGTGGCAAAGCTTACATCAAAATCATATTAGAAGTTTGTTATGAGTTAAAACATTTTTAATAGATTAAATTCTAAAAAAACTTTTGGTAAGGTTTATAGATTAATCCTTACTATTATCTTCATTATAATAAAATTACGTCTGCTTAAGAAATTAGATAAAAGACATATAACATATTTTATGTCTTATTTGTAATTAATAAACTTACTAGTATTATTTTTGTAATTCTATATGCAATATACCATAGCATTTTGATTAACCACAAATTTATTTTGGTAGTAAGAGCTAAATAGGGTTTATAAAACCTACAACCCTTAATCTTCTCTCAAGTTTTATGCTACAAGGTATCAGAAGAAGCATACCTTAAATATTGTTAAAAGATACTGATGCACTGAAGCATGCCCTGGCTTTAAAATAGAGCTTATAAGGGAGAAATTATTTTTCTAAAAACTACTCTGAGCTTATCATGCGCTTGAGAACACCAATTATAGATGCACATATCACAAAATAGTTTTAAATTTGATAAAGTATAATAATATAATCTATAATATAAGATATCAGATTTTATTTTGGTTTTCATGATAATAGATTAATTATGGAATATAGGATATATATTTCACCAATTCCTTTTATAAGCAAGCATTGCAAGTTTTATCCTTACAACTTTGTTCTCATATACTAGACTAATGTTTAAATAAGGCACACTTATAATCACCTTGTCTGAGCTTCATTTACACAATCATATGGGCAGCAAGACACTATCATCCAGAATCAGCCATCTGCCAAAATAAACTGTTCCAAATTTCTTGGTTTTTAACCCCAAGTATATTAAAGATTCTATTGTCATTTTTGAGCGACCTCAGATCCATCGTCTTAGTAGCACCACTATGCTAGATCTGAATAAATATAGATAAATCTGAATCTAAGGTGAAAAATAAAACTTCACAATACTCCCTAGAAAAAAGAGCTCTGATCATCCAAAGACAACGGGCACTATATTTTGATGAATGCTAAGTAGTCTTCATGATTGAATTTCCTTTTTATTAGACAAGGGATACTTGACAGCTACATACTACTTGGGCATCTAGTCTCTCACTCATTTCATATTTTTTGACCCCTGACCCTGATATGAGAAACGTTATCCTGTTGTATCATTATTTGGCCATCAGTACTTTAATTAGACACAGGTCCGCTGCATTACACATAATATCTTTTTAAAATGATAAGATACTTGTTCAATATTATGGAAATTAGAATATAGTCTTTAATATATGTTAAGTCAAACAAAAAACTGTAATCTTGAGTTTGCTGCCAGTATGTGTATGCTTCTACAGATTGTTAAAGCATTCTATAATTTCCTTAAATAGTTGTCATACTTCCAGGTAATACATAATGTATAATTCAATGTCATTGAGGCTCAAGATATCTTACTTAATCTCTTTTGTGACTCTAACACCTAATTTTTTCTTGTAAAAGCAAGATAAGACTTTACATTAAAGTTTTTCTAGGCCTAGCAGTTGCCTGTTTATATACTTTTACGGCAATAAAAAAAGCTCAACATGATGCTTTATTATACAAATAGTTAAATCCCTAAAACTTTTGCTTAATAAGAGTTGGATGAGCCTATAGTTTTAATATTGATCAGTATTTCCTGAAAATATTGAAGAACTAGATATAATTGGCATAGTAATTATAGCTAGAGCTTAAATAAAAATAAACAAGGAATGTAAATTTTCCATAAGTGATAAAATGACATTATTATGATAGTTAATGATGGATGAGTGATATCAGTGATGTAAATTTAATTCATATGTCAATTTAGCACTGTGCACCAGCGAGGTATTAGTTGTAAGCTTCTTTATTATCTAATAATTTATATACTATCATATGTAGATAATAATAGGATGACCTTTTATGATCAAGCAGTGTAATTACCACCATATTCGCCTACATGACCAAGCATATGGTATCAGTAATATGAATGCGACTAGAATGAAACTGGATTTTTTTGGTTTTAGTTGCCATCAGGCCAACATTTTTTGCAATATCTTATATAACTTGAGATGAGCTTAATATATATCTTGTCCATTCATGATATATTTCTAGGGTGCAAGCGTCTGTTGATGTCAAATCTATCAAATTTAAAAGGGTACTCTATAAATATATATAATACAATCTTCCAATACTTCTAAACCATGGTTGTTGTAGTGTATATTTGCGCCTGTACCTACAAAAAAGTTTGGTAGTAGTTACTAGGTGGATGACAACAATACTAATACAATCTTTATTTAGATTTTTGGGTTTTACATTACTTCCATAGATTAAAAAAGTTTACATGAAGTTAACAAAAGTACTAGTGCCAAAAAGCAACCTTGACTTGCATTTAGGTTTTCTTAAAAAGAATAAAAACTAGGATAACTCATTATATATTCATTATTTGTAAAATCATATAATTTCAAGATTTATTAAATCAAAATATATTATCATATAATTATTTTTTTGATAGAATTAGAAAACAAGACCAGCAAATTCAATGTATTTTTAGACCTATAGCTATTGATGCTACTTTATAAGTTTTTAGAGAAGTTTTGAATTTTATAAATTAATAGTGAAGTTAATTTATCAGAGTCAGCATGTATTCTTCCAAGGCATGAGTAACTTCATTTTAAACATGTGATATGGTTTTAAGTTAGCTCCTATCTAAACTTTAATTAAAGCTATTTGATCAAGATTTCTGATTCAGGGAATTATAATTCTTTTGTGGAGCTTGTTTCATTCATGAGTGGTTTAGCTATATATTAATTATTACGCCTTACTTTAAACCAAGTCTCAAATAGTGACCTTATATTCAATATAGGTACACAAGCAATGTGTAGGCCAGGCAATAACTGAACTTTTACACACCCCTTGTTGAGTTTGCATATTGATCAAAATATATATTAACCTCTTATTTAAATTATACTAAGCTAATTACTAGGCCAAAGCCTTCAGTCAACTATGCCCTGCATCAGTGTTGATCCATAGAACTATTTTACTAACGATTTTTTGGGCCGCATCATTTATATCTGACTATTGCTTTAGTTGATTATGCCCTCACAACACATATAATCATAGTATTGTTTTTCTAATTCTTTTGTTAGGAAGCATCCCCAAATATTGACTATTGATTTAAATGATTCTTGCCCTCATGCCAACATCAATGCACAATATTAAATTCTTATAATTAGTCAGGGATTAACCTGATATCAGGTAGCCATTAGTTATGATCAAAAATTTATCCTTCATTACCCCACTAGCATAATCCCTAAATCAATGATTAACACCAATATACCTTTTTTTTTAGTACTAGATGGTCCCAACCCAAGGGGGGGATTCATCGATGTAACACCAATATACCTTTTCCTTGCAGCTTTTAAAAATTCATCACTAAATCATCACATAGCTTGACCCTGCGCCGGCACAAATTAATCATTGAAATTGTTTAATAATATCTTCAGCAATTTCCAGCGTTTAGTTGTAACACTCCAAATGCTATTATCTTAATTTTTGCCCCCAAACAATACACTAGTTTCCCTGTATTTTAGAAGTATTAAGCAATTGACTCAAAATTCTTAAGTGCTGCTTAGTTATCATTTATATACATTAATCAGAACAATAGTATTAGGGAAGATTTGTTTAAGGGACTATTACTTGGAAAGTGGATCTGGTTCTCTTAGTAATATTATGAAGACTATCATAAAAATCTGGATGACTTACCCAAGAGTCCAAGGCTACTTTCTAGTACATTAAGTCTTCAGTGTGCTTAATTAACTGTACTTTAACATATTCTAATTAGTTAGGGTTACCTCTTTTATACATGAGTTCTGTCATCATACATTTTATCCTTAGTCGTCAGGTGGCAATCAACCTGTTAATTAAGAATATGTTGCTGCGGCACCAATCTAACATCCCCTAGCTGCAAAGATCTCTTAATCTTATTAAAAAGCTATCACAATTTTTTGCAGTTCAACATTTATATTCATCACATGGATATCTCACTCATTTTTACCAAAAATGAATAAATTTTTGATACTCAAATATATAGAATCACTCTTCTTTATACTAGGGTAATATAGAGCCTTCTATAATAAAGGCGCTGTCTTTTCTGGAATTGGGCCAAAAACATTTTTAATCAAGTACATTATTAACTGGATGGGCTTAATTGTGGAGGAAAACCCACTTATTAGGCTACTTTAATAATAGCTTTCACAACTCTTAATAGACTAAAACTACTGGTCCTTAACTTTAACTTCCAAGTTCTTGATACTTTTACTATATATAAAACCCAATCCATTTTTTTGATATTGATGTGCTTTCTAAATACATCACTCTCCTCATAGTGAAGATTAAGTTACAAGCCCTTTTGATAATTTAACCCCTTTTCAATTATTCACTCATGCCCATACTATGGGCTTTATGCAATACCTGTTCATCTAAGAAAAAAACAATGTGCCTCTTAATCCTCCTTCACCCTCAACCATTGATGGCTAGAAGTTTACTGTTTCCATCTTGTTTGGGTATTTATTTTATGAGTTGTCTTGTGTTACCCATTTGTCTTGTTTTGAGCGTTTTATTTTAATTAGCTCTTCTGATCTTCATAAATTTCCATACCTCAGTCAGCTTACCCCTGATTGATAATTTCTTGAGCTTTTGAACGTTAAGATACCGTGTTTTTCTGTTGTATTTTACTTTGGGTAAATTTGGTTGACAAAGTTTTTTAGAATCTTCCTAGTGCTTTAAGTATAATCATCTTCTAAAAGGAAACATCAAAGTTCTCTACCACTTAACTTCTCTGGATGCTGTTGGTGTTTATCAATAAATGGTGTCAATTTGGTGGAGGAATGTATGTGATTATTTTGAGTGTTTTTGCGCAAATTTAACCTAATTTACAAAATCATCAGGCCCCCTTAGACATAACATTGTGTATACTGTTCAAATATCTGAATTACGCATATACTTATCAGTTTATTTCAGTGTGTAACTAAAAAGGCTTAAAAGGCTTTAAATTTTTCCTATAGTAATTTCTCCTAGTAACTTTATGTGAATTAGCGTCTCTTAATCCAATGTATCTTCAATATGCTTGGAGGGTAAAAAATCCATCCACAAAAATAAAATCTGATTCATTTATTGCTATTCTATAGAGCATGGAAAAGTTTTAAACATCTTATTAGTTGTTAACAACTAACTCATTATATTTTTGCCTTAAAACTAAGAATGGTAAATGATAAAGTTTAGACTCATGTAAGATTATGGGCATGCTGGTTCCTGTAAAAGGGGAAGCTTTCCATATAGTAGAAATTTACAATCTTATATTTTAGAACAGAAACAACAAATCTGATAGTTTATATACGCCCAATTCACTCCTGGTAAAATATAGTTAGTGAAAACAATTTTAATACTCAAATGTTTCTTGATGAGAAGCTAATAGAGTTGTAGCAGGCTTGTTGTATCTCTTGTGAAGATACTTGACAGGTAGCCATATTCGTTTTAGTATAAATAAACTCTTCATCCATCAAAAGGTTATGGGTTTTGCTGCCTCTGTTTGTCTAACAGCTCCTTATCCAGTTTTGCATTGCTTTAGGCTGAACAGATTCTTGATTTTATTCCATAATGGCCTTTATCAATAAATGCACCATAATTAGAGGTAAAACACTTGCAGTATTTTTTTGATTTAACTACTCCTTTTAAAACCCATTTCGCTCATTAACACTCAACATACCAGGTAAAGTGTTCTCAGTACTCTCTTGATACTTACTCTTATATCAAACTGGTTTATAATAAGTGTTCTCTTGATAATCTTAGCTTAAATTGATCTAGCTCTAAATGCCTTTTACTTGACGCTGGTTCATCCTCTTATAAGATTTATGATACTTAAGAGTTCAGTAATAACTCTAAAAAGAGATAAGATTGTGAGCATGCAGGAGATGGTGTTACTACACTCTTAATGTAACTAAAATTTCCAGTAATATATTACTTTATACTGAATAATATGGCTTTGCAGGAAATTATATAAATGAAATAGCCTATAGAATATACTACTATATCTTTTCCTCTTGCAAAAACAGTTCATTTGTAATAATCTAATCAAGCTTTGAAACATTTAAACACTTTTTGGACAAGATTACTTACAATAAATCATCTTGTAAATTTTTCATTTTGTTAAATGCAAGCCCCTCCTCCTGTTCTAATGGAAAAGCTTATTTTTTGTCAAATTTGTCAAAGGAAGGTTAAATTTAATATGTTCAATAAAATACTCTAAGAAATTTATGGTGCTAATAAACTTTTAATCCTTGTTCTTAAATAGGTGACTCAAGTACATTTTTCTTGTAAATTATCATGGTCAATTGCAACCTCATCTTTAGTAAACACATTTTAAATAAAGAATACAAATTCTTTAAAACCAAAATTTAAGTTCTAAATTGGATAGTAAACTTAAATAATTTTATATACTTCTTTGACATGAATAATAGGCTTTCCATACTGAAAGATGAGTATATCATCAATATAGACAACACAACAGTGAACAATTAATATGGATAAAACCAGGTTAAGAAACTTATAAAAACAATAGGAACATTCCTAACTCCACAAGAAGTTATCCTGTATCAGCATTCCCCATGTGACAATCAGAAGCTGTTTTCTTTAGGTGCTTTGTCTGAGTAAGATTTATTACTAAGCTTTTACAAAGCCCAACTTGATAAAATTTACGCTCCTAATATTATTATTAAATGTATTTAAGCATTGACATTGAGGGAGGTTCCAATATAGTAACTTCACCTAACAAAAAGAAAGATACAAGGTTGAAGTTACAAATAGACTAGAGAACCATTAATACTGTAGAGACAAATGATTTTCATGATACTATTAACCCAGCATTTAACATTTGAAGAACATACTCCTCCAATGCCTTCTTAGACATGGTATTTAAGAGGATATGTTGGTCATCTTAAAGATAATTTATATCTCCTCTTTAAATCTATAAAAACAGGCCCATTAAGAGAACTTTATATAGCTCAGCTTAATATAAAACATTTGTGATTCTTAAATGAACTTAAGGTAGTCTTTCAAACTTTTCTCTCCGCTCAACATCACTTTTGACCAAATTTTGAAAAAACCATTATTTTCCACCACCACCTCTACTGCATCAGTTTTCCATTTATGCCCTCAGATCCACCACCTGCTGCCCCAGTGTGGGGCAGCGGGGCTCCACCTGCTAGCATTTACTGCCTGGCAGGCAAACATGTGAGGATGGGCTCATCCAGTACACCAAATACTTCTGGCTAATTTGTCCCTTCAAGGGACTTAGCTCTGCACCTCACATGAGTCCACCCAACCTGCACCATCCCTTAGCCCTACCTCAATCCACTAACAATTTTTGCCTCCATGTTGAGTCTTGACGTCTCTTCCTGTATACCAACTAAGTGATAACTGAGCTGGCAATGGCCACCTTTGTGCCAGCAGGGTTTATTGACTTCCACCCTTATAATGGCTAATTTGATATTGGCTTTCCCACAGAAGAGGACGTGGCTGCTGTTGCAGCTACGCCCTTAATTTATAAAGACACACCATAACCACCGCATGAACATGTCTCCCCAATGATATCACACTTGTGTTGAACTTTAAAAACTTTCCCTCACATCTTCACCCTCATACACTCTATGAGGAAATGATGTCAGGGCTGTCCACTTATGGCACAGACCCCATCCTCCAATTCCATGTCCCAAGTGGTGTTGAGCGCTTAGCAGCACCCTGGGCAATGGCCACCATTACCCCCATCAGTTAAATATGGCCCAGAACATCCCACCGCATGAATATATCATCTGCATCCAACCATTCCTTTTGTACTTGAACTTACAATGGTTGCACAATTTGCCCCCTCTGCCATAAGTTGGACCATATAAAAAAGTTTGTCGTTCAATTCAAAACCTTTGAACACTACCAATTCCACCCATGAGGCCACACCAACAGCATTCAAGTGGGGATTTTTGCTGCCCTCACCCCCACAGGCCATGCGCTCAGTTAATCAGAAGCAAAATATAGCAACCCTAGCCCAAGCTTGTAAATTACACCCATGCCAACCAATCAGGTGCAGGTTTGGACCCAAATTCAATCCAAATATTTCCCGCCCCAAAACTTACTTAACCCAAGCCACTTATCATCAAATCAATCCTACTCAGCGAAAATCCATGAGACTTATTAGAAGAAAAGAATGAATCCGGTGAAATTGTCCCACCACCAGACTTCCCAAATTAATTTAGAATCTTATCTGAATTTAGACTTTTATGCCCACTCCTGCCCAAACAATATATCCCAAAACCAATGCTACCCCTTTCCAGAGTGACCATCAGCTAGCTGAGGCCGTGGTGGCTTCACTCAAAAGTCGCCATCTCCTTGAAGACATGGCAGCCTCTGTCACTGAATTTAAAGAATGGCTGCATTACAACAAGCTCCCCCAATTTCCCTGCTGTTGAAAAAGAAGAAATTACCTGACTTAATGAAGCTGCCATCACCACTGTCAAGCATTTCGCTGAACTGGCAGACTTTTTCCCATTTACAGGCATCACCAGAGTTAACATTGCAAAAATTTTCCAGCTTCTTAACGCCTGTATCCAAGCTGTAAACCAGGTTGCCAGACTCATAGAGGATATGCTCCAGGCCCAAATTGTTGAATTCAACAATTATCATACTCCTACTCACCCTCACCCTGCAGAATCCCTAACCCCCTTGCTATCAGCATTGGTCCGCCTCTTCAATGCTGAAGTCAAAATTGATAATCCGCCTGATCACCCCTCCCCCTCCGCCATGGTGAGATAAGCGGCTCGCCGCTGTGCCACCTGGTAGTTTATTTTTCTCATTTTTTGAGTATTGCTGCTTATTTAAGGCGGTTGATTGACTAATTTTGGTATGTTTAGTTGGAGTTTCTTTTTTGGTAATGTCTTTCCCCTGGCCAGCATACCTCAAATAAATTTAATTGGGCATTCCTTCAATAGCAGGTAGCTATATTGATACTGAACTCTTTGGTATAGACTCCATATACAAAAATATCAAATGAACTGGACAACAAACTAAGTTCCCAAGATCTCACTTGTCATAACGCTAAAGAGCCTCCTAATGAAAACTTGACCTAATCCTTAATATTTTACTGATGGAATGTACTCAAAACTGATACAAACAAAACTAGAAAAGTAAGTTCATACTTATCTGATATTGGACGTTCCAAACCATTGCTTGTAAGGTGAACTAATATTTAATAACACATTTTCAAAAGATGAGGGGCAGAGGGTGTTCAAGTATTGGACTCTGTCACTTGGAGGGCTTCAAAGAGACACGCCCTAATGGTGCTGAACCACAACAAAGTATTTGCAGGTAGTAACCTGAGCCTGTCACACTACTGAGCATATGTCTAAGCGACTTAAGGGTTCCTATCAGGCTTCCATTTTTAAGCTTGATGGTGCTATGCTCAACAAGCCCAACAGTCAATACTTGAAGCATATTAAGTCACACAATAAGAATATTTTTGATTTCAAAATGGTGCCAAGTCACCGCTTTTGTCCCATCAGCTATAGTATCCGCCCTATGGTAAGTATAGCGAAATGGACTTTATCGAAGTCAAAGACCAAAAACGAGATATATAATCAATTATGTAACTTTACTTATTATAAACTAGGGGTCCTTATATGTCGTGATAAACAATATAAACCCAAAAGATAAAGGACTAATATTAATGAAGGGTGACATCCAGAAGCGAGGTTCTTGGTCAGGCAATGTATTCTGGATGGTAAGATGCCTTTTTATCATAATTTTGATAGGGAAAAAATAGTGAGTTAATTACGCAAGTTAGATGAGACTGGGGGTAACTTAGGTTAATCAGGATATTCTTAATCCAACCCTTTTTTAGGGTTGTCTTACTTTGTTTCCTCAATTGCCACTATGATTAGTTTTCACCTAATCATCTGATGACCCATCATTTTAATGAGGCAGGAATTGATCTCAAGGAACCTTTGGATCAATAAGGTCCATTAGTGTTTTTTTAGAGTTGAATAGAGCTGTGCTGACTATCAATTTCTCTGGTAAAGTTAATAAGTTAATTGATTTAAACTCCTTCTTGGTTTTAGTTGTTAATTTGGCTGATAGTTTTATAGTTTAAACTTCTTTCTATTATGTTTGATATCAGAGTATCTAACATCAATTATTCAAAAATATTAATGGGGGATTTCAAATGAAAGAATTGGATATTGATGTGGTTGATAGTTACTTCAGTTTTCAAAGACCTGATTTATTATTCATCTCTGCGGTTGTAAGCGATAGAATATGGTCCATCTTATATGTTTTCTAATTTTTTCCTCGGGATGCTTATCAATTGTGATAATATAGGACTAGATCCAAAATCTCAAAGGCGGTAAGGGTTGGCGAGTTGCATTTGTGCTTGACCTTCCCTTGTAACCTTATTGGCTAGATTTGTCATTGCCTAGGACTAAAGCTCTATTATCTTCTGGGCTAAATTTCTTAACGCTTTATCAGGCTCTTCAGTATTATCACTGGTAATTTCACGAGCTAATTTTACTGGAATTTCTGGTTTCTCTTTTTTGTAAGTCATTAAAAGGAGACATTTGGAAAATTAGATGGAACCCTTATATAAATAAGACATTAATGCACTTGTGAGAAATTTGTCCCAGTGTAATGGGTCAGTAGTGGCCATCTTGCATAGTATTGAGACCCATATCTCATTTGCTATTTCTATATATCATTAATAGATGGGTTGTAATGCGCTGAATATAGTTGTTGAGTTCCTATGCTTGTGGTTAAATTCTTTAGAACTCTTGAAGTAAAGTTTTTCCCGTTGTTTCATAGTAGAACCTGAGGGCAGCTGTGCCTAGTAAGTATGTTTTGATATAAAAAGTTAGAAGTAGCATTAGCAGTCTGTGCAGGAATTGCGATTACTTCAATCTACTTTATGAATTATCAATTCCTAATAGGATGTATAGAGCTCACCCTGTGGATTCAGGTAGTGGACCTATGACTTCTAAACTGATGTTATGAAACGGCTTCTAAAGGGTCATGGGCTGATAATTGTACTTGCCATTATGCAGTGTCTTCTTTTTACAAGTGATGAAAACATCTAAGACTTCCACTACAGTTTCCAATGTTCCTTCCCAGTAGCGAACTTTGATCCATTTGTAGCGTTTTTCTGGCCCCTCCATGACCTAAGGTATTGTGGGCTCCATTATACCTGGTACCCATTCTGAAGGTTAAAAGTAAGTTAACAAGTTTATTCCAAATTTCTTGTGAAGTAACTATAAAGAACCTTCATAATTCGAGCATGTTGCTTAAACATATTATGAACCTGTTCATCTTCATCCTCTGAAGAGTCTGGTCTCATGAATAGTCTGTGTAACCGTTCAGCATTGCTATTGTTAAGTAATAGAAGGGGCATTCAGGTCAGTCCATCAACTTTCATGTATTATGTTTCAGCTCAGTGGATGATATTCATGTCAAAGTTCAGAAGCTTAATAGCCCATCTATTTAGTCTTCTTGTTAGATTTTTCATGTTTAGTAGGCACTTTAGGGAAGCGATGTCCATCACAACTGAAAAGTTCATACATTACAAGAAGGACCAGAATGTTTCACCGTTAAGAAAACATCTAAGCACTCTTACTCCATGACGCTATAATTTCACTCAGCTTTAAGATGCGTTTTACTATAATATGACAACAGTTGTTTAATGCCTTTTTCATCCAGTTGATAAAGAATGGCGCCTATGGCTAAGTAAGAGGCGAAAGTAATCAGATTTTTGTATTACCATAGTCTAGATTTAATAATATTGGTTGTTTCTTCAACCAACTTATCATTGACTTGAATGCATTTTGTTGCTCTAATCCCCATATGAAAGGGGTGTTTTTAGTAAGCAGTAGGACAAGGGGTTCAACGATTCAGGAGAAGGAAGATATAAATTAATGGTAAGATCCCATAATTACTGATAATACCTTTAAACCTCAGCTTTTACAGGTTAAGCATATTAAAGATTGCTTCAACCTTATTGTACAATGGTTGAATTTTTCCCCCCGATATGGAAAGTCCTAGAAATTTCAAGTCATTCTTGAAAAGGTACACTTTTCAGGTTTAGTTTAATATGATTCTCTCTAAGTCATTGGATCACAGACTTGAGGTGTTCTAGATTATTAGTGTAGGTTTTGAAAACACCATTATATAATCTAGGTAAACAATCACACATATGAGTTTAAGATTTTGCAAGATGTTTCCATCGCCCTTGAAATGAGGCAAGAGCATTGCATAATCCCTGAGGGAGACAGATAAGCTGGAATAATCCTTACATGTAAATTAACGTGCATATTTATTGACCTTCAGATGAAATATCCACCTGCCAATAACCGCTGGTGATGTCCCTTTAAGAGAAGAAATTTAAGGCAGAGAGTTAGATCATAATATTGTTAATCCTTGAAATTATATAGCTGTCCTTCTTAGTGAGACTGTTTAGCTTCCTTTAATCCAACACTATTATATGACCACTATTCTTCTTCTTTATAAGTAACAGTGAAAATGGCCATGGACTCTGAGAGGGAACAAGCCACCCACCATCTTAGTTTTCTTGAGCTTGGTCTTCATGAAATGCACCTCTAACTTTGACTATTGATATAGCTTTGTTCAGATATCTGGTTGAATCTCAATGTAGAGACTATGTTTCCAGTCTTTCATGAGACCATAGTTGACATCTGACGCGGCAAAAACATCATGTTAGTCTTCAGGTAGTTGTTGACTTTAACAAGTTCCTCCTGATTAACTTATTGGTATCTGGATTTGAGGGAAGCAAAATAAAATTTTTAAGCGAGTAGGCAAATATCATGGTGAGTACCATTATAATGTACCTAATCAATTTCATCAACGGGAAGTAATTTACCTATCCAAAATTCTTGATGTTTCTTTATGAGGATATCATTGTTGGTTAAGCTCCCAAATAATAGCTCAATGGGCCAATGATAAGCTGGATTGAGGACTCGTGGCAAAACTCTTGGTTCAAACCTACTTATTCCATAGACACTAGTAATTTGTAGCAAGTTTTTCAAGAATATACATAGGGTTACGTTGGTGGAAACCACCCTTTGCTCTCCTTGTAAGAATCCAACCTTATTGTGATCGCTGGTGCTACACCACTGGATTTCATAAAGAGTTTTAATAAGATTTAATAATAAGCACTAATATAAAATTTGGGTTTTATGGATTTTACTAAAAGTGCAGGGTTAAACAATATGCAATACCTTCCCAATAATTTGACAATTAGTTTTTATAATGATTTGAGGGTTGGAGAGAATTTGAGAATATTTTTGGAATAGCTGCAACACATTCCAAATTAGAAGATATGAGAAACTCTCCTACAAGATCGTGGGAGATGTGAGTTACTGGTTGGGAAATTTAAAATTGGGGTTTTGGGCAGGATATACCCATGCGGCAAGGTTTTAATGTACTGTAACCATTCACCACTAGAGAAATTACTTTCACCTCAGGGGACCTCAGCCACACCTATAAAAAGGGGTGGCCCCCACGTAGGTGTTGTGAAGGACTTGGTGATGGTTGGGGGATTACCTTCTACTGGTTGCCCCAAAGTCCAAAGTGTTGTCAGCAAAATCTGATCATTTGATTTTACAGTTAGTGCACATGTAGGTTTTAAACTGATGTTACCCTGTTTGATGGGGTTCCACCAAGAATTGGCAAGGGTCTTTTGGTCGATATCTCCAATATTTTGGTCCCAAAATTTTTATACTGCATTCAGGGTCACTGGAAACTCGTAAATGGCCAACAGTTCCTTGTTTCAGCTGATTTTGACCCAAGACATTCTTCCTCTGCAGCTGAGAGGGCAAATGTCTGACATCACCACCCTCAAGAATGGTGGGGGAGAATTAAGCCAAAGGAAGTGGCCATTTACACGTTTGATGGTAATTCCAGTAGATAGCGCTTTTTAGAATACTCATTGCCTCTTTTATAAGTGATTTTGAAGGGACCCTCCCAGATTTATCCAAGCTTACCGCTTCTAGGAGTGACGAGGTTATAGTAGTATTTCACCATCTCAGATACTTAGAATGTAGGTAGGGGAGTTCTGAGCTCATTGGCTGCCTGCCCCTCTTTTGTCACCATTTTAGCTAAGTTAGTCATTGCCTCTGATTAAAGCTGAATGATGCGTTGAGCCAATCATCTCATAAATTTCTCATGCTCCTCAACTCTAGAAGAGAATACATCCTTTACTAAGAGAGCAGGAATTTCTGGTTCTACCCATATAAATACTGAATGGGTCATTTTCATTACCCAGTGATAACTAATCTGATAGGCCATGAGGGCACTGGATAAGAATTAATCCCATTGAAGTAGATCAGAAGAGGCCATTTTTCATAGATTGAATACAAGGGTACCATTTGCTCTCTTCACAGTTCTGTTAGTAGAGGGATTGTATGGAGCTGAGAAAAATTGTTGGGCCCCCATGAATGTGGCCAGGATTTCGACTACTCTGGAGGTGAAGTTCTTACCATTATCGCATAGTAATACTTGGGGGCAGCCATGTTGAAATAAGATGTACTGATGTAAAAAGGTGGCTGTGGCCTTGGCCGTTTGAGCAGGAAGAGCTACCGCTTCCACACACTTGGAGAAATGATCAATAGATACTAGAATAAAATTATTACCACTAGTAGTCTGAGGAAGGGGACCTAATACCTCTAAACTAATGGTGTGGAACGGTTGTTGGAGAGTAGTGGGTTGATACTGGTATCTAGTCTTGAAACCAAATTGCTTCTTACATGTAAGGCAAGCTTCTAAGATGTCAACGATAGATTCCATCATACCATCCCAACAGTACCGATCCTTAATCCACTCAAAAGGTTTTTTTGCCCTTTCATGCCCTAAGGTGGAGTGAGCTTCTAGGATAGCAGGTACATGTTTTGAGGGCCGAAGGCAAGGCAGCCACTTTGCCCCACTTGTTTATACATCTTTCCATCCTCCACTTTTGTGATGCAGGAGTGCTGGGATAACATCTTCTAAACGGGCTCATCCTTATCCTCCTATTCATTTGGGGTCATTAATAGATCATGCAGCCTCTTCACCTCACTGTTATCCAAATGAAAGGCTGGCAGCCTCGTCAACCCAACAGCATTTAAGTGACGGGTCCCAGCATGGTGTTCAATCTTCATATCATAAGACTGGATCTTTGAGCCCAAAGAGCTAACCAGCCAGTAGGGTACTTCATGTTTTGTAACCATTTCAATGAAGCGTGGTCTGTATCCACATTTAAGGTGGTCTCATAAAAAAAGGGCGGTAGTACTTCACAGCTAACAGCACAGCGAGGCACTCCTTCTCAGTTACACTATAATTGCGTTCCACTTTCAACAGCATCTTACTGAAATAGGATACTGGATGATCTACACCAACTCATCTAATTGAGCTAAGATGGCCCCAACGGCATAGTCTGAAGCATTGGTAAACAGTATAAAATGTTTATTGTAGTCTGGGTGTCTCAGGATAGGATGTTGTTGTAACAGTTGTTTTAATATTTGAAAGTGGCCTTCTGTTCAGCACCCCAATAGAAAGGGGTGTTATTAGTCAATAAACAAAAGAGTGGTTCGCTGATCTGGGAAAAATTTGATGATAAATTGATGATAATACCCCATCATCCTTAAAAAAACCTGAATATCCTATAAATTCTTAGGGGAGGCATCTTCGAAATCGCTTCAACCTTATCTAACATGAGTTGGATTCCTTTTCAGGAAATGGAGTGTCCAACGAAACTCAATTTCTTTTGGTAGAAGGCACATTTGGAAGACTTCAACTTAATATTCGACTTGCATAATCTTTGAAACACCTCCTTCAGATGTTCAAGATGTTTGTTGAAGGTTCTTGAGAACACTTGATATCATCAAGATATACAATGACACAGGTTAACTTCAGGTCCCGAAAAATATGGCCCATCGCCTGCTGAAAAGATGCAGGTGTGTTACACAATCCTTGCGGTAATCAGGTTGGTTGGAAGAGACTCTCACTATAAATAAGAGCACGTTTCTCCTGATCTTCAGGGGAGAGGTCCATTTGCCAATAGCCGCTATCTAAGTCCATGGCGGAAAAGAAGTTAGAACCAGAGAGTTGAACCAGGGCGTCATTAATGTGGGGGATAGGATAATTACCTTTATGTGATATTATTCAATTTTCAGTAGTCCATAATGATCTAATGACCTCCATTTTCTTTTTAAGAAGCAACAGAGGGGAAAACAATGGGCTTTGTGAAGGTACTAGCAGCCCCACATCTAGCAATTACTGAAGCTCCGTCCTCATTTGCTCTTTTTCCACCTTCAACTTATGATAAGGCTTTTACAAAATAGGGTGGGCATAACCCACATCAATGGAGTGGCACCAGCCTTTTCACGTGACCTTAGTCATGGTCTGATTTAGAAAAGATGTCACTATAAACTTCTAATAAAGTATGAACTTTTTCCAATTCAACTGGGGTTTTTTTATTTAACTGAGGCAAGCCGACCAGGGGACAGGCATTACCAAAAGAAAGAAAGAAATGACATGAAACCTGAACAGGGTCAACTTCATCAAAGAAAGTTTTTCCACCTCCGGATCAGGACTCAAATTTTTCTGGTTACGTCATGGGTAAGGTTTTCGTGTTATTAGACCTACTAACCGCCAATAGCTTCCTTTGGCTGGCACCCCAATCGATGTGCAAAGGGCGGGAATTGAACCCACAACCTTCAGGTTGGTAGCCGTATGCCCTTAATGACTCGCCTTCCACCCCCTCCAATTCAACTGGGGTTAATTCATCCAAAATATGTACATTAGGTAGAGTGCACACCAGGTTATTCGTAGGCAACCCCAAATCCTCCATAGAGCCAACAGGGTGGATACGTTCAATGTCTTCTACTGTAAGTATAAAACCTCAGCCAATCTACTGGTGTTTTCGAATGATCATGTTTTTTCCAGTGAGGTTATCCAGCAAAAGGATAATAAACCTCTGGTAGGCTGGGTCCAATATCTCAGACTGTAACCTAGGCTCCAAGGGGATAACGCCCCCCAGTCTTGTAATATGCAACATGCAGTGGTGTGGGATTTGTATTGTGATTTTAGTTTCAACCACGCGTTGTTTACCAGGTTTAATTAATACCTCATCTGAAGAATAGAAAGGGATGCCATCACTTTCATCCATTGAATCAGGCAATTTTATAGTGTGGCATCCCAAGGTGGAATAAGATAAGTCATAGCTGAGCTAGGGCATATGATCAGGCAAGAGTATACGTGCTTGTGGGTTTCTTTATTGGGTAGGACTAAAGGGACCTCA